>VXBQ01012830.1:464293-502053 GCA_013400175.1 Phainopepla nitens | reverse complement strand
TTTTCTCCTCCTATTTTCACTCTGTTTTTTAGTTTGGGGGGCTTTTTCATTGTTATTTTTTGTCTATAAAACTATGCTCATAATTGAAATCCTTTCTAAACGAGAAACTATGAGCAGACTAAAATTTTCTTTTCACATTCTGCAAGACTAAAAGAAAATCTTGTAAACAAAAATTCACCATTTTCATCTATTTCTTCTTAATTTTCCTTTATTTCCTGTACTTTCTCCCAAAAATAGAGCAAGGCCTACTGTACATTTGGCTTCAAAGCTTATGAAATCCCTTTGCTGTATGAGCATTTCTGATCTTAGTAAAATGGACAAATAAAGAAGTACACTGGAGAAAAGGAAGCAAGCAGGTATCATCTTTGTGAGATATCAGATATGTGAGCAATATGTGCGTAAGTCAAGTTAACTCTCGAGGTGACTGAATAGGATGTTCAGAAGTGGTGTTATACTCTCTCTGCATTAGGAAGAATAAAAATGGAAAGTCTGGCTCCAGTGCGTCTAGGTTAAGATGTAGTGGTGCAACTGCAGTATTAATGGTGAAAGTGTATTGTAGTGCTCTGGTGTTTTGGAGAGACAATCACTTAGACTGGCAGAAGGGGGAGCTTTTGGAGTATAACTAATTTTGATCATTAGTCTCAACTGGTGCTCACTGAGAGCTGTGTTCCCAGGCTTTAGCAAATGCAGTGTAAGGAGGATAGAAGACACATCTTTAAAGATAAATGTGAGGTTATAACAGCAAGATCCTCAGGGAAGCATTATTGCAAGCTCTGCTGTAGCGCAGTGCCTCAGTGCACGTGTGTATGTCTTCCGTGCGACTATAACTACTCTGGTTTTCCTCCAATTCTTACTTCCATTCATGTCTCTTTCTCCACTCAATAATTAAGCAAATTCAAAGCTAACAACGTTTTTATGATACTGCTGCTTCTTAAGGATTTTCTTGCTCACCTTGTAGCTCTTTGAAAGGCTTGTCTTCTGAGCATATCAAAGATCTATAAGGTGAACTCATTGATTCAGGATTTGCTGGTATTTCTCTGTGGACAATACTGAATGCTCTTTTACTCACATTTTTCATACAGGGAGACAGTATGAATGGAAACCATACTGGAACACGTGAATTTTCATCCAGTGGTGAATAGATTACATATTCAACACAGTGGTGTTCAATTCTTGATCACAGGGATTGGATGAGGACCTGTTGTGTCATAATGGAGGAGACAAGATCAATAGAGCTTCATCTTCATGGGAATGGGTGAAAGAGGCAGATCTTATTGAGGTGGAGAACAAGGAAGTTGGAAGCTGAGCCAGAAGATTCTGACTGAGTCACAATAGCAAAATTATAACAAAATATCCACAGAAGACAAGAATACTTGATATTACCAAACTTAATCTCATGTTCTCATTCTTTTAGTTGATTGTTTATTTCTTTGCAAGAAAAGGAAAAAAAAAATCTTTTTATCCTTAACTGGGGTTTAATAAGTCATTCTAAGCTCCTAAAAAGTATCTTCTGTATAGTCATCTTACTTGCTAAAGATTTTTGGCAGGATCCTCAGAATACTGATTTGATCTAAAGCTGATGTTCTTGTCTAATTCAAAATTTGATATGCTTCACATCCTTTGCCAAAATAATTAGGGGAAGTGGAAGAATAGAGTTCAGGAACTTCATGACATGGGATTTCTAGGAAGAAATGTTTTAGACATTAATACTTTCCTCTTAAAAGAGATTTCAGAGATCCTGGTTTCAGTTTTTACTGTTTTCATGGCAGGTAAAGGCAGTCAAGAGAAATTATTTGCCATTCCATTTAAACCTGTAGCAGAAATCAACCAATCATCTAATAATTATGAAATTATTAATCATTTATTTATTCCAGATTTTTTGCAAACATCTTCACCTCCTGAAGGCATTACCTCATGTAAAAGTTATGAATATGAGATGATTAAGGTGTCTGAGGCCAAAAGCCATTGCTCCTGCCTTTTATTTATAAACTAACAATGTAAAATTGTAGCTCAAAATCTTGTAGTTGACTGAAATTTAGCCTGAAACCAGTTTAAATAAAATTGTTCATTATTCTACATTAAAAATTACTTACTAATATAACTAATTCTTACTATCCTGTTTATTCCAAGACTACTTCATGCTCAGATGGACACAATGATATAATTTCTCTTACTGTAATCTGCATTAATAAAATTCATTAATGACTTTTTTTACACATATTTTATGTTGTTTGAATATTAAGTATTTTCTAAAAAGAGTTAAAAACTAGTATAAAAATTGAACTCCAGCTGAATAGCAATTAAGATACTGAACAATGTATTTGAAATTGAGCAAGACCGTTAAATGCTATAAAAATTAGCAAATGAATGGGTGGATTAATGGGGGAAAAGCCCCATTTCCTGTTTAGTAATTTACAGATATTGTTCCTGCTAGTTAGGTCAAAGCAAAAGGAAGGGGTTATTCTGCAGAAGAAGACTCTCTAAACATGACAAGATTATTTAAATTTTGAAATATCCGGAGGGGAAAAAAAATGAAAATCTATCAAGTCTGATATTCAGTAGTCATGGATAACATTTCAATTCTTAATATAGCATGTAAAATGTGTCATTTTCTTGCATAATTTTTTTTTTTGGGTGTGAGCAAAATGATCCTCTGTAGTCAGCAAGAAAGACTGCCTTGAATTAATAAATTATTTTGAAGAATTAACAGCTGAACTGTGACAGAGAGATATATTGAATAAGCAGGTTTTTTTGGCATTGCATGTTATATGTTGTAACCAAGGAACAGAGTCAAACTAACTGGCAAATGTACCAAAATTTATGTCTCGTACAAGTTTATCTCATAGCTTATCTCCTATTTTATCCCCTTGAATGTATTGTATTTTGCCTAATAAAGGGCTAGAAAACTTGGACTAATAATCAGATAATTATTAGATCTTTAGATGTGGAGGAGAAAATCTTAGAAATAACTTCCAACATTTTAATGTATTGTTTATTTTTAGGGTGTATTGCCACATAAGATTAAAATAATACAGAAATTTCTAGCCAAATGTCACTTAATGTATCCTTTCAAAATTGCTTCCAGATATTTAAAAGAAACATCTTTTTAGAATGTTCGGAAGGCCTGGGAAATTTTGCATTTTGAATAAAGTCAATGTTCAGTCAGAAATCTTGCATATAAAAACCAGTAGAATTATAATTATCTATATTATTGTTATTATGCTAAATTAGACTAAAATGCTTTCTTAACACTGTTTGTTTCTTTAATACCTTTGGCTTTGAATGAGTGGGTAGAAAAACAGGCTGTAGAAATTATTTAGGTACAGACTATTCCCAGCTCATTTATACTCAAATGTGAAATTAACTTCATTGCTCTATTTGACTTTTCTCTTTCAGTAGATCTATTTCATGTCTTTATCAATATCATGGCAATCTGAACTTCGGCCTGTTTTTACTTCTGACATTTTCAAGCTTAAGCAACTTAACATTCTTACAATGTAGATTTTACTGCAACCGGCATATGTAACTAATTTTTATAGTCTATTTCTGGCTAAACTCACGAAGTATTGTCGTATTTCAAACCACTAACATTTTCTCCTCTAATATATTTTATAACATAGGCTTTCCTTTCTTGTTCTGGTTGGCTAAGAAAAGAAAACACTTTGATAACGAAATCTGGCCCTATGAGGAATAAGTGTTTTCTTGCTCTTTAAAAGCTTTACTTCTCTGAATTGCTGCTTGTGACACTGCATTTTAGTTTGGAACACTCTCCCACTTTAGAGCTGTATACAGTACAATTTTATACCAAATAGATATGAGGATTTTTTGTTACTATTCTTTTATTGAGTGCTTCTCCAAAGAAACACAGCAAAATTTCTCAAAGACTGTAATAATTTTATGATTTAAAAAACAAAGGCTCATTCCAGGAGTTGAAAGGATAAAGTATATACTAACGTTGTGCGATGTCTTTGGAAGAAGTTGTTTCATCTCTTGGTAATATCGTGATTTTTTTTCCTTCAGAACAATTGTATAAGAAATTGATGCTACAATAACAACTCACAGGTTTTTTTTCCTACTTCACACTGCAGCTGGTACATATAATATATACATATATTTTCTTGAATATCCTAATTAGTCTCCAAATCACTTGCAATCATTATGTAGAAATATTTTTTAATAAAGATATATAAAATATATCTGATATATTATATCAGATACATTTCTTAAGAATTTTTTACTTCTAATAATTCAGATTTTCAATACACATTGTAATGCCTAAATATCTGCATCCTGCATATAGCTACAAATTCTTACTGATCTCTCATCAACTTGGCAGGACGAACTCTGCTGGAAAAGCTCTTCAGCCAGCAGGAAAATGCACCACAAGAAGAAGCAGAAAAACTGTGTTCTCGTATTATTGCAATGGGTCTTTTGCTTCCATTCACTGACTGCTTCAGAGAGCCATGTAACCAGAGTGCCAAGCAAAGCACACCCACGTTTGACGTAAGTACTGAAAAAGTTGTCTCTCTTGTGAAGCAGGACTATTTCTAATAGTTTATCCCCCCTGAAAGAATTTGGTTTGTCGTTTTAATGAAAATTGCACTTAGGAGAGTGACTAGCTATTTTTCTATGCTCAGGTATGTACGCTTTTGTACCCACATGAGCATGTTTTCCTATAACTTGATTTCACAACTTTTGAAGTCATGTCTTAGTCTGCATTTGCAGTTTTTGTTGTTGTCGTCTTTGAATTAAAGCACTTTGTATGAATACCAAGATTTCCATCAATAGCTGCTTCACCAAAAAATATAAATTAAAGGATAAACAGAAAACAGCATATCACAAAATTTTACAGAACACAAACTGGATGTCTGTGCTAGGGTTTTTTTTACCCTGGAAATAGTTTTGATACAAAATAGTGCAGGGGTCAATGCAAATATGTTGGCATTCCAGTTATAGTGTTATCTGTACCTGTGGGCTATCTGACCAGGTGTTTGCCTGCTGTTACAAACCTGAGTGTAGACATAACCTTACATATTTTTGCTTTCTCTTGGACGATTAATTCAATGTTAGGATGTCTTCTTTTTGTAACCTATGTCACTTTGTGCTGTTTTATGTGGCTAAAGAAAATTAGGAATTTTCTCTTCAGTAATTAGCTTCAAAATAGTACACAAATATTAAATAATCTACTTAATGTCTTGCTAGTATAGTTAAGATCATCCGTATTCTACACATTAAGTTGAAGTTTGGTTACAAACACTCAAAAAGGATTGGCATAAATACAAGAGAACATGATTACTTCTTAACTCTTTAAATCTTTCTCATTCTTCCTGAAGAATAGTTTAACACACATGGTTAAGAGAAAACTGAGAGAATAATTTTTTTTCTATGAATTCTTATACAAGCTTTCCTAAATAACCCGGTTTATCTACAAAGCCATCCCATGGTCCCTCTAACAATATTATATTTTTATGTTTTGGCTTTGGTGTTACTGTTTGGGCTTTTTTTACGATACAACATTTCAAACATTTTTTAAACTGTTTTCTGAAATTAATTGAAAAATGCAGTTTAACTATAAAACTGAGGTTACTCAGGCAACTTAAAATCACACAGCATTTGAAAGTGCTTGTGGTTAAATATACCCATAAAAGTTACTGGAAGAGAAAAGTTTCTTATTTTTCAGGTTGTTTAAAAGAGTCTGGTAGTGTTTTCCACTCTTCTGCTGTTACCATATATTCAGCAATCTCATTTAGATTATTGAATAGTGTATTTTTAAAAAACTTCTCTTGCATTTTAAATAGATTTTTTTATCAAATTCAAAGTTTGCAAAGAAACAGAAAAGACTCTCTTTTTTAAACTGGTATAACCTACTTTGTCGGAGTAACAGATATTTTAGTAATTTTTTGTTTAATGTATCCAAAAGGAGGGACATAGTAGTAGCCTAGTCAACCATCTGTCAAGGTCAGGAATTTAAGATGTTTCTGGATTAGCGCTGATCTTAATTTGACTAGGTCTGTCAGTCAGCCACAAATGTAACAGCTTCTGTGACAGTTTTTCTGTATAAATCCCCTAAATAGATCACACTTCTGGCAAAACAATGTCAGAAGTGGTGTACAGCCCTGTTATGTAACGAGCAGTTCATCATACTTCAAAGGAGCATACAGCTGTCTTGAACACCAGATCTCCATAATTGAATTCCACATGGTGCAGAGCTGAGAGCTGCTGATGCTGAGTTTTGGAATATGTTTCTACTCCAGCCTTGGTGATCACAGTACAGGAACACCTATGAGTTTATTCATTACACGTTCTCTGAAACAAAAATATTTAGAACTTGCAGTATAAATTCTAATGGCTGAAAACTTGAAAATTGTGCATCTCCTTACTACTTAGAGTAAATTTAAAGTATTTTACAGGAAATAAATGCTAATTGTTATGTAAGGGAATGCAACAATTAAAAATTAGTTTGAAAAAAATTTATGGCAATGCTGAACATTACTTTAAAGAGGGCATGTAAAGTTGGTGAGTCATGTCCTCTTGCATCTCTCTCCATGTGTGTACTTTGGGTTTTTTTTCCTACTCACATTGTTCTTGTTTGTTTATTTGCATTTTTTAAAATTCAACTTTAATGTTAGTGAAACAGTTTATTTTAAAGACATAGGAATGAGGACTTAATTAAAGACTAGCCTTAATACCTAAATTTCACTCATCTAGAATTAAAAGGTACATATTTTTTGACCTTACTCCAAAACTGGGAGCAGAGTCAGACCCATATTTTTCATTCATCTCTGAGTTCATCAGACCCCTAGTTCAATTTTGGATTGCCTCCAGTTTGGCTGATACCCTTTTTACTAAGCTGAAACTGCCATCAGCAAAGTTCCTGTAGCCCTGTCTTGATCCCTTGCCACCTTGTTGGCCTTTCTCCCTTCTTCATGAAGCCGTGATGCTTGCCTGTTCCTTAACATTAGTTCTTTGGCTACTTTGATTTTCATCTTAGTCTGGTGCTTATAAATTCTCTTAGGTCACTCTTTCAGTATATATATATGGGAGTTTTTTCAGAATTTCCAACACTTTTTTCCACTGAAACCCATCCTTGAATCCTTTTCTCCTTTTGTGACTTATTCCTTGTATTTCTGAACTTCAAAGTACTATTTTTTAAAAATTTAATAAAATCCATTATTCCCTTCTTGCGTAAGTGTGGTCCCACAGACTTGATTTTTTGTGGATGCTAGGTTACAGTTTATGAAAACAATTCACTAAGTGCTGTTCACTCTATGATCAATTGCTCATGGCTTGAGATAATATAAACAGATTATTTAAAAGTCGTATTCTCTCACTCTGATCCTGTTTTCTGGACTGGACGGCCTCTAGTGAACTTAATTTAATGGCTAATGCTGAAATCTCTTGAAATGTTTGAAATTGCACATTTTGATTATATTCTCATTTTCTTTATTATTCATGCCCACTGGTCACCTCTACTTCTCCCTGTCTTAGAAATGTTTATCCAAGTCTTGTGTCTGTTTTCTCAGTAATGCAAAAGATCTGTTTGTTTTTTTTTTTTTCTCCCAAGATATTCCAGGCTTCAGTGCAGGCCATTAAAGAATAGTACATGCCCTCTTTTTGATTTCTTTTTAGATCCTGTTTCTTTCTCTTCCCCTCTGTCTGACTGCAATTAAGCAGTTCATTAAAAGTAAAGACAACTTTCACAGCTTTTAGTTCCTTGGGCTAGTTTTATAATGGCTCAAATTCAGTTTAATTTAAATTCTTGTGCCTTGTGTCTCTGCTGTACACTATGCTTTGTGGATGCGATGCTTACTCCTTTTTTCATATATGGCAAATGTGAAGGATCAGTAAATGCCAAATGAGAGCCCAAATCTTCAGGGAAGTAGCAGCTGTCACCATATTTATGCTCAGGATAGTGTCCAGTTTCCAAAGGCTTATATATTACTCAGGTCTTTGGGTAGATTTTAATGATGATTGGAGATTACATGTTCATGAAGTAACTCTGAATTTTTTGTCAAATTAGCCCAAAGGACAGAAGTTTTAGAACTGTTTTAAGAACTTATGAGAGAACTTGCATGTTCAGTCTTGGCCTGCTTTATCACTTCTTCTGAAACAGTTGATGGTAGTTGCCCAGAATAAAAGATTAGTCTGAAAAATACAAGTTGAATAAAGCTCTAAAAGTAATATAAATAGACAAGAGCTGGTGTTTTCAAGATTTTCCTGTTGAGAAGCAGTGGAAGCTTTTGTTATAGCTCTTCCTACCTACTCTTGCAATGTAAAGAATATTCTAAAGAGTAAGTAAATATACAGTGGCAGGTTCTCTGTCTAGACATATGCTGCCCTTACTGCTAGTTTCCCATTTGCTGGGGATGCTGCTAATTATTGCTTCATGTATGTCACGAGAACTTACTCATCAGGCTATCTTTAGTCTTTCATGTTTCTGCTAGTATTTTATAAAACAAAAACAGAAGGTTTAACTAAAAATAAAGAAAGTCAAGCAAGTAAATGGGCAACTTATAAAAAGATAGATTAGCAAAAGCCTAGAGAAAGCATGTTCTCTCAAAAAATTTCTTGCCTTTTGAATAGCTGTTGCCTTTTAAAGTTTTCCCTTTTTAGCAACTGAGTTATTCAAGAGGGTTTCTAAAGATTCAAATTAAAACAAAATATCTTACGAGTGAATGATATGCAAGATGTTAATGCCTTGTGAAAAAGTCTTCCATTCATAAACCATAGAATCATAGAATTGTTAAGGTTGGCAAAGACCTCCAAGATCATCAAGTCTGACCTTTAACCCAGCACCACTGTGTTCACCATTAAAGCATATTCCCAAGTGCCACATCCACATTCCTTTTGAATGCCTTCAGTTATGGTGATCCCACCACTTCCCTGGGCAGCCTGTTCAATGCCTGACTACCCTTTCCATGAAGAAATCTTACCTAATACCCAGTATAAACCTCTCCTGGTGCAGCTTGAGGCCTTTGCTCCTTGTCTTGTCACTTGTTAGCTGTGAGAGCTATCTACCTTCCTACATGTAGTGCAGCTGCAGTCTTGAGTTTTTAGCACATTACCTCATTATATTATCCCATTAGAGTAAAATAAAGGATGCATCTTTGGCAAGAATGTAACAACAGGCAAGTTTTTCCTTCACTTGTTGGAGTTTTTAATTAGTAGAGATCTCATCTGCTTAGCTCCTCTATTAATAATCACCGAAGGTATACGATAGCTATCTTCAGAGAGCCGAAAGTAATGTGCATACATTATAAATATTTGCATTAGAATTTAAACTGTTCATAACAAGGAAGAAGCTGGCCTTTTCCTCACAATGTGAGGCAACTTTCTTTAACAAATCAGTGCTAAGAAATACTGACAGCAGTTGGTGTTTGCCTTTTATCCAGTAGTTGCAATTAGCACACATTGTGGATGTGTAGTCCCTAATTATGGCTTCCCATTTCAGATTTTCCAGTTCACTTTGTATAGTCTTTAGCTCTGGGCATTTTCTTTCATAGCAAGTTCCTACATTTTTTTTTTTTCTGACAAGCTGTTCAAGTAACTTTATGTTGTTTCTGAGCATTAGGTTTAAAACATCTAAATTCTGAATGAAAAATTATTTTGTGATAGGGGCTTTCTTTTATAATTTTAAGTGCCTTTTAGAAGAGAACCAAGCATACCTTAGTATCCATACTGTATTCCTCGTTTGAGGACCTTAATCTCCATTTCACACTGAAGGGTCCAGTAATGACTACTTTTCAAGTGGCACTACAAGAAACATCATGTTCTTTTATCTTTCTTTGTGATTTGATTTTGACTTGACTATATCTCTACATCTCAGCATTTTCAGTGCTTCTATTTAATGCTCTCACTGTGTTGAGTACAGCTGTTAATGCCTTCTTGATTTATCAACAGTTTCAGCACATTCTATAATGAACGGACTGAATAAAGTCTTCTGGATGGTATCGTTTTTTGCGGTGTTGTGATGTGACTTGATACACAGTCATGTTTGAGAGTTTGGGATAGGTACTGCCCCTTGTGCCATTTGTAGTTATGATGCCTGACTAGGCTGTCATCTGTTTCTGAAATAATGCTTCCCTGAGAAAGCACAGAGACAGACAGCATGAATGGAAAATGCTGCAAAAAAATAGCTGTTTTCCTATTATCTCCTGACCACCTGTGGTGATGCAAAAGCTTTCTGAGGAAATAAAGATGCTGCTTTCTTTCTGCTGAGTAGTAGCAGATGGTGGGACTTAGCAAGTTGGAAGGAAGAGAAATTAGTGACATGAAGGCTTGCCTCAATTTTAACTTATTTGCACTGCCGATGTCAATCTGAAAATTAGTAGGTAAACAGATTGCAGATAGACCTCTTTCTCAGAAGACCGAGAGCCAAAATACCAGTGATCAGTTTCCAAAGAACTTTCCCAAGTACTGACATCAGATAGGAGAACTTCAATTATACACTGCAGCACATAGCTGGCAACAATGCATGCAGCATTTTTTCAAGCATACTTTCAATGCTTGGGCATATAATGTGTAAGACTGAATGTAGTCCCATCTCCGAGCAGTAATTATCAGAACAGTACATTGAAGTACTCAGTTTTATCAGAGTAGTGTATTGGAGTCAGTAGTGAATAAGACTAAAAGTGAACAAGTGAAAATAGTGGAGTAGAGCAGAGAAAACAGATTGTTAATCTGCTGCCTTAATCTTTGTAGTGTAGGTTATCATAGCATTTTGGCTAAATCAAAGCCCCCACGTCTCCTTCCATTGCTCAGTGATACTTTGTTACACTTTGTCTTTTGTGGCGAGCAATTCCGAATGTTCTTGAATGTAGTAAAATGCAAACGGTTGGTCATTGGGCTGAGGTATTGTTCTTATGCTACTTCCCCGCTTCCATTTCTTAAAAAAAATTAATTTATTTTAAAGTTGTTTTACAGTTGTTTTAAAGTTGTTAGCTCAGACCCTACAGACTTCTACTCCTTTTACTCCTTTTCTTTTTTCTTTCTCTTTTTTCTTTCTGCTTCCTTGTGGTGATGCTGCTGTACACACTTTCAACTTAGATGTTTTATGTGTAGGATGTTGCTGGGTGTTCAGGTTTCTTTTTGCAATGAACATTGCTTACTTGCTTTTTTACATACACTGACTGTTAAGTTTACACCACTTGTTTAAATTTTTTAGTATCATTGTGCAAATGTTGAAGGTGATGGTCAACCTGTCACCGAAAGAGGTATTAATATTTTATGACTTTCTGTAGGTTAGTTATCTTTCTTCAGATTGTCAGTCATAGAAAAGATGTCTTTTCTCACTTGGAATTGCAAATAAATTGAGGGTTGAATTTGCATGTACTGCATATCTCTTTCAAAGAGAGTTTTTACAGTAGTAAAAATTACGTTGTAAAATATGCACGGAGGTGAAAGGAATTTTCTAAGAAAGCAGTTTGATTTCGGTAATTCAAATTTTTCAGAATCCAAGCTTACAGAAGAACTGTCAGTGTAAATGGAAAACAGTTCCTGGTGAATTGTCTCAGCCTACATTTTCTGATGATTCAATGGGAGAACAAACTCTCAGGTCATATCAGTAGTAGCTGATAAACTGGTGGTCTTGGGATATGGCCTTCCAAGTGGGTGTTCTAGTTGGATGTGTAGAGAGGCTAGGTCTTGACCTGTTTCCTTGAAGGCTAGCCACTGTTCCTGTTTACTGTAAGCTCACCAGTTGAACCTATTCAACTCTATTAAATGTAGAAGTTACTGGGGAACAGGAAGACCAAGATGACAACACTGGAACAGAATGAGAATAGATGTGGAAATCTGAAATTTAGTTTCCTGATTTCTTTTCCCCGAGAGAGCTCCAACTGCAGAGCTATTGGCTGTCTTTGCCTCTCCTGGGATATAGTGTTGAATCCTGAGCAAAGTTTGATAAGATCAAACATGCTTTTTCTCTTTGGTTGAGGAGATTGAAGTCATTTCATGGGAAATAAATGTTTCATGTTTTTTGACACTTGAAGTGTTTTTAAATTCATTGTTGAGGCATGTTGGTTCCGTGAAAAGAAAAAAAAAATACTTTGACTCAAGTAAAATGCTAATGTAACAAATTTAGTTCATGAGGATAAAGTGCTGCTTCAGCTATACAGTTACAGTATTATGAAGGACTGCTGTTTTTCAGCCTTGGAAAGCATCTGTGCTAACTAGTGCAGCCAAAGTTAGCACAAGTCAAGGGCCGTGTTTAATCACTCCTCTGGTTCTGTTAGTGGCAAGACAGAGCTTTATTACTGCACTTGTCCTCAAAAAGTAAACCACTTTCCCCATTCTTAAAAGTATTGATTTCTTTATTTTAAAAGCTGTTTAAAATAAAGCAGTCTCCTGCTGATAAGAGCATTTTGAGGTAGTCTGGCTCTAGTTTCTCAAACTAAAACCTTGCTTGTACAATTAACTCTTTGTATGCAGTGGAGAACATGCAGTTGACTTTCTTTCATTTTAGAGGCTGTATACTTAGTATACTAGAATGATTAAACCTCCTGAATGGAAAAAAAATAATTCCTTCCACACACTTGAAACAGAAATGCCAAGAAATTATATACAAATGTGGACAAGCTCTTTGGAGCTCTTTGCCTGGAAAACACCTCTGAAACATGGAGTCTGATCCCTTTTTATCCCAAGTAACATAAAATGGGGTTCCTCTATGAGTTTCTCATTCCATTTTAAATGCATTTATACTTTTTCCTTTCCCCATTCTTCAACTTCCACTGAAAGAATGTCATCCAGAATGATTTGATGAGTAGGAACCTTCTTATAACTACTGCTCTTTGTTTACTCCTGGCCCATTTATACTTGCCTGAGAACATGCCAACACTTCTGTTTTTCCCTTTTCAGGATAACTTGAATGTTTACGGTAGTGAAAAGATTTCCAAGTTTACCATAGGGAAAAAATAAAAAGTTCTGCAAAACAGAGCCCTATTGCATCACAGCTCGACACAGGAACCCTCAGGCAAGTTAGTACCAATGCAGTCTCATGTAAGAAAGTTTAGAAGTACTGCTAAAGTACTTCCTCCCTCTACTACTACCCAATACTACATAATTGTGCTGCTGTTCTGACTCACCTTTCCCACCTGACTGTTCTTTGATTTTTTTCCTTGATAATTGTCTAAATACTTCTGGCCAGATTTTTTCCTCTTTGATCCTCACATTGCTAATTCATGCTTTTGCACCCTTTTGGGGCAAATGTGTATACACTTATTGCTATTTCAACTCCATTTCCTACACCTCTTTTAAGCCTTTCTCACGATGGCTATTTTTGTTCTTCGAACTGGCAGCAGATAAACAGCTGATTAAAAACTGAATTGACATTGAGCAGGAGGTTGTACTACCTGTATATCTCCAGAAGCAATGTAGCATGCATTTTGAGGTTGCATATTATATTCCTACAGTAAGGGATATACTAATCTGTAATTCAGTCTGTGGCCCAGGGAACAAAACTGGTGTCTCTGCATGAAAAACATGTGACCCCTTTTCAGAAACGTCCAGGCCCACCAGAATGACTTTCGATGTTCGCTGCTGGTCTAAAGCATGTCCCTAGTTTTGGCTTCACCAGCCACATGACATTTGCTAGAGACCTTTCTTTGAGTAGCTTCCAACATTCATTTCTGTCTATAAAGGTGAGACAGAAAGAATCTCCAGCTCAAGCAGTGAAGTGAATATTTAATATTTAATATTTAATTTATTACATAGTTGAACTGTAATGCTATGTTACTAGAGAATGAAAAGTTGTAACAAAAAGTCATTCTCTGTACATACTGAGAGCTGTCTGGGAAGAGAGTGAGTTAAACTACAGACCTGACTCTCTGTGATTCTAAATGCTAACATCTCTAAGTGGTAAAATGTATATTGATTAGGTACTATCAGATCCTGCAGGCAGTTTGCCTCGCCCATGTGCAGATGCTCTGCACTTTTAAGAACCAGTGGAAAGTGCTGTGTAAGGATGTGTGGAAACGAGAACTCTTCTTGACATCATGTTTAGTGCACTGGACTCGGACAGCTTGAAGCTTCCAGTGTCTGCCCAGATATGAGTCTGAATAAATAAGACTGGGATCATTCATTATAAGGATATATATGTAATTTTTTTCCTTTAAAAGAGATACTTTAAAGACTAAATAGTGGAGTTTCAGCAAGATGAAGGGGAAGTTCCAGATGTATCCAAAACTTGATCACGGTAAGTGTATTCACTGACTGTATGTACAATGATATTTAGTAAAAATTGCCTCTGAAATGAAAAGATTAAAGGAGAGAAATTTGAATGTGGAAATGTAGGTTTATGGATGTTTGCTTTGTAATTATTAATACTAAAAACAAATCTGATTTTTTTTTTATTTGCATTATTTTGTTTCTTTTGCTTAAACAGGACTTCAGCTTCACGGAATTGGCTGCATATGTCTTTCTTCAAATGGTTCTAATAATCATGCACATTTATGGCATTATCAGATTTGAAAAAGGAGAAATGTGTTGGGTTAGTATATTAACTGACAAGGAGCTACAGACAAAACATAAAGAGGATTAGGTTTTGGACCATAGCTTCAGTGCGTAGGAATTAGGGCATTCAAATGATTTGTATCTTTTGAAGGGCATGAAAATAGAGACAGGGTTAATCTTTTCCCTTTTAAAGTGTCGTTTATGGACTATCAACCTGCCATCCAAAACTTCAGACTACCTTTCTGTCATGAGGGTTTTCATATTTTAAATTACATTTATAAGCTTGCAAGTAATCTGAAAGTAGTTGTTGTTAAATACCTTGTTTATATGTTGAAAATAGATATACTTTGATTGTAGTGCAAGTCCATTGGAGGCATTTTTGAAAGTCTACATTTACATCTGAAAATTTCCATTACATGAGTCTATTTTATTGTCCTTCTCTGTATTGCACAGAAAATAAAAAATATCTCTCCCAAATGCAATACAAACAAAAACCACTGTTTTTATGCTCGCAAATAAAGCTCCTATGCTGGGTTAAGAGTTTTTTATCAAGTTGTGTGATATTTTAATTTATAACTGTTCATATTTTATATGCTATAAATTATATCAGCAAGAACATAGGTACTTCATATTCTTTTACCTTCATAATATATATTATCTATACAATATTTCTGAGGTTTATTTTGTTGTGGTTTTTTTTAAATACATCTTGATTCCTGTAGACTAATCTTATTTGAAGAATCTGTTGCTAAATTATTGTATTATATCTTTCAAAACTGGCATGGTGAAATGTCATGTCCAGGAACAGTTTAACTGTTTGTCTTCCTCATTTATGCTATCTCAACATCATCTACAGTCAGTTGTCTTTTGTTTCACTGCCCTATAACCCTACAAGTAATCCTATTGAAAGTCATCTGTACTTAGCCAGTTAACCTTGTGCAGAGCATGTTCTTCCCTGTATTCCCTGGACTGTAAAAAGTGGTAGAGTGGGCAAGAAAAAAAATGTTCTGATTTGTCTCAATGACTTTCAAGTCTTATTTTTCTCTGTTTTTGAGATTTAAATGGTGCAGAAACATGACAAACAGCACTTTTTCTGCACACAACATGTACAGGTAAGACTCCCTCTCCTTTTCACTCAAACAGTATTGGAAATTGGACAGAAACCCAGAAACACATATCCTCTAAAAAGCTGGAAATAGACAAATAGAATTAAGTGACTCAAAGGACTGAATTAATCAAGCCTTTTCAGATGTTCAAATAGAGTAGCATGGTAATGCTACTCTGATGGACAGGCTTTTCAAGGAACATAGAGTTCAAGGCTATGTGAAGCACCTGATGTTATTTTTTATTAAGCTTTTTATCAATTTATTTTTACCTTTATCTGAAGTCAATGTACATGTCTGGATTTTTGCCGTTTTTTGTGCTGCGACGGTCTAATGAGCTTCCTCTCACCCTGACTGAGACATCCTCTGTAAAACAAAGCTTTTTACTTTATTACCAGCATTTGTCTGTTCCAAGTAAGCTGCTCCCAACAGAACATTTTCACTCTTAAACAAATTTATTTTTAGGGAAGTAGAAACTTAGTCACATAGAATAGTGATTATCCCAAAAAACAGGCAGCATTTTCTTCTTCCTCCTTCATATCTCTTCAAAGTTTATTATCTGTCAAATTAAAAAAAAAAAAGAATTGTAATCTAAAAATGAAATATGTAACAGTTTTTACTCAGGCAATAGAATGAATGAAGTCTAATGAACATCATCTTTGTGAGAAGGTATTACTGTCTTATGACTGTATTTTCATCCCGTGACTTGATTTTTTTCTAGTTTTGTGCTACAATATTTGCATCTTTCCAGATCATTTACTAGGTTATTTGTGCAATTGCTGTGAACCATCTCTATAGAATTTACAGTATTCTAAACGTTTAATCACAAGGTGTACATGTTGATGCAGACTAGGAGTCAATAATAACTACTCAAATTGTGGTCATCTAAAAATCTTGCTGTTAGCTTAAAGCATAAGTTTGCCCTAGTTTTCATCAGAAACTCTTTCTCCTACTTTTAATCATAAACTCAAAGCTGTTCAGCAGTAACAATAAAATCTGATTTGAGCCCAGAGGACTGAGAATACGTTAGCTGTTGGTTTAGTTTTTTTTCATTTTACTCCAAAAGAAAATCCATCCTTTTTACCTGCTTTTCTAAAAATATTAAAATGGAAACGATAAAAATAGGCTTGCAAAGAGTGCATATATCAGTTTAATTTCTGCTGAAATAATTCTGTTCATTTTCCTTGCTTCTGTGTTTGGTGTAAAACGATTATATACGGTGTGGAGAAAAATATTTCCCTCCAAGCCATGAAACTGGCCATATGTGATGAGGTACAGTCACGATGGACAAAATGTGTTATCGCTCTAAGAAAAGAAGTGGCAAAGAGTTAGTTACTCAAAAAAAATGCTGAACTGTATCCTAATGTGTTGTTGCGTTGTAAAAAAAATAAAAGCTTAATTTTCTGTTGTTAATGCGCATAAGTATTTTAATATAGATTTAAGTCTTTATCAGACAGATGAGCATAAAACCAAGTCTGTCTTGATACAGGGGATATTGATTTATTTATACTGGAAACAAAGCTTAATTTTTTTTAACTTGTCTTTCTATATGAACTTTTCCACTTTTTTTTTTTTTTTTTTTTTATCACAGCAAGACCAGCTTTATACTTGGGCTGCAGTTAGCCAACCCACATATTCAACAGATTACATTGAAGGAAGCTTTCCAAGGAGAATTCCCTCTGCATGGCCTCCACCCAAACCTCCAGATGAAGAACAAAGGCTCAAAATTTCATCTGAAGGTACAGTTCTTGGATACAGAGAAGATAAATGTATAGGATCTGGGAAGCTGCTGTCCGAAATATAGATGTAGTATCTTAGCTACTAACAAACACCTGGTTTTGAGAATCTTGGATTAGCATCAGAAGTAATGTCAGCTAGTACAAATCTAATAAAAAATATTCACAAAAAATGCATTCTTTTTGCTACCAACCAAGATGTGTACCCGACATCTGATGAGTAATGGATTTTGCCCGGTGCTGTGATCTTTATTCTTTTCAAGTTTACACATCTTCAGAGCTATGAGATATGAGTCCTTTTTTTCTTCTTAAACATATGGAAAATTTCAGAAGCTGACTGGTGCTATACTGAAAGTTATTAGAGTGGTGTAAGGTATTACTTCGTAGATTCAGTAGTCCTGCACTGACAGACGGGTAGGAAAAGTATATCTGAAAAAATAAAATGAGGTCTTGTTTACAAGTTAGTTTACCTTAAAATTTGTGAGGTTATGCTACCAGCCAAATTTCTGCAACCTTCTTTATGCTCTTTAAGGGCTTTGTTTACACAAAAAACTAAAACTGAGCAAGAAAAAGACCTCCCTTAGAGTTGACAAAGAAATTTAGAAGAGGATTTCAACCCTATTTTCTGTTAATAGTGTTCATCCATAAATACCACAGGTTCTTGGAGGCTTTGCTTTCCATTAGTTAGTATTCAGCAGCTCTCAACGCTGTAAGACTGTATTCATCCCCATGCCCTCCACAGAGAGCCACTGGCTGTTCTCAGATTTTTCAATCCTTTGCACTCCTCCTTTTCATTGCTCAGATTTGAAGAGTTAAGTCATTATTTCAGCAGATCTCTTTGTATTACTTGTAGGCTTTGGGGAGTTAATTTCAGATTTGCTTCTCTTTGAGACGTCTCTGCCACTTCCTCTGGAACATGAGCAAAGCATTTCTTGCATGGACACCTTTTACCATGGCAATATTTTACTTTTACTGGTATCTCTTATTTCAGTGCTCACAAGCAAAACAAGTTATGCCAACAGAAATGCAATACTGCTGTATTATTCTGTTTATGCTGTGCCTTTTACTGAAGAAATTCTATTGGAGATTGAGGAAATATTTCTGCATCTATCCCACTGATGCAAGTCAGAGGGTGGAACTCTGCAGTGCTGGGTTGTTGAGCTAGTCCAGTATTTAACCAATGATCTCCTGTTTTATGCTGTATTCAATGAAAGTACTGCCATATGTGGTGGTAGAATTCAGTGCCATCTACTGAGAGCTATTTCCTACTCCAGCTTCTCAGCTGGGAGACTTAGCTAATGAATGTGTGATTACAGTATTATAACATACTGCGCACTGGAAAAACAAAAGGAT
This sequence comes from Phainopepla nitens, assembly GCA_013400175.1. Taxonomy (NCBI): domain Eukaryota; kingdom Metazoa; phylum Chordata; class Aves; order Passeriformes; family Bombycillidae; genus Phainopepla; species Phainopepla nitens. Next base: position 483,413 of record VXBQ01012830.1, on the reverse strand, counting down.
GAATTTCAAATAAAATTATTTTGAGGTTTTAGCCCAGCAGGGGTTGGTGTAAGTCAACAAAGAGTTGAGTTTCTCTATAATCTAGAAGAATGTCGATAATGTGAAATATTTTGAAATGTAAAGATACACTTGAAGTGTATTTCTATCGAAAGGACAATACTAATAATTTTAAAATGTATTCATTTTGTATGTGATTTGTTTTTCTGTTTATTAAGCCTACTACATGGATGTAATGTATGCAGCACTTGACTGCTCCTTATCTCAGGCACTGCCCTCTCAAAAAAAGGCAAAAATATTAAGAAATAGACTTAGAAATTAAGTGGAAAATTGGGTATTGGGAGTTTTTCGAGCTTTAATATAAGTAGTTCTTAAGATGTATTTATGGAAATTATGGTATGATTTTTCAGTGTAGAGCATGGAGGAAAAAGAAAGTTTATAATTCTTTTGAATACAACTCAGGCAGATGAATAATTTAATTTCTTTAATTGTTCACATGCCTTGCCATTTGGAAGAACCTGGAGGTGAGTGATGTGAAATCTGAGGATAAACACCTTCCTCAAAATCTGTAATGAAGTTATTTTGTGTATTTAAACCTTTGCAGTGAGTAGGGAACAAACGTTTTTAAAAAGGTTTGAACTATTATATGCAGGGTAGCTGTATTTTGTGTTATATATAATTATTGCTGTTTGGATTAAAGAGATATTAACATTAGAAACAATAGCTCATAAACAAAAACATGCATTTTAGACAAAAGCATTGATTGAGAGAGGAATGCAGCAGGAAGTTTTTGCAGAATCTTTTTTTTTATTATATACATTAGCATTAGAACAATAGTAGGCCGTCAAGATTTAAGTAAGGCAAGATAAAGTTCTGCAAGGTTTTAGCTAATCCATCCTAAATTAGGAAAGTAGTTAATCATAGTAATCAGTGTAGTATAGTTTGTATTTAATAGTCTTGCTGTGAGCTTTGTATCAGGTGAAGCATTGCTGGATGTGTGAAAAGGGCTATTAAAGTGCTTTCCAGTTTTTGGGGTTTTGGGATAGTGGGTTTTGTTAGGTTGATTATTGTTGTTTGGAGATTTTTTAGGTTGGTTGTTTATTTAAAAACACACATGTGGAAATATCTAATAGGAATTTTGGTTTAAGTCTGCAAATACTTTTGCTAAAAATGTTTTCCAGTTCTGGATTCAGTTAAGGTTTTGGACAAAATGAGCCAACATCAGTAAGATCAATGTGTATGGGACTAATTTTCTGTTTGAATACCTAAATCTGTTCCTGTCTCTTCTTATGGTATTTCACTCTGCCACTGTCACATCTCAGCACATTGCCTGAATCTAAACTCAACAGGGTATTTGAAATTCAAATAGTTTAATTCTTTGCTGATGACACTATTCTACTTTAGATATAGGAAAAGGCAAGTAAGCAGGCGCTAGAGCCCACTCATCCAGGTCTCCCATGTGGCTGTTTAACCTCTTGTGAAGACATTCAAAGATAATGCAACTTCTGCAAAATGAAACAGTCTCAGCCCACTAAATATCAGTGTGGGTTTACAAACTGAAATCTAAGTTAGTCTCTTAAATGAAAGAAAAAGACAAAAAACCTGCAAACAAACAAAAATTGTTTGATTTGATTTAAAGGAAAGGTTTCATTTCTCATACAGCACTTTTTTCCTTTCCTCAACCTTCTTTTTACTAACTGTGGTGGTAGTGTTTGGGCTTTGGTTTTTTTGGGTTTTTTTTTCCATTTTGCTTAACAAAAATGGTTGATTTGCTGGGAATATACTGTGTTTGCCAAATTTCGTCTAACTAACCTTTAAGTTAACTGTTCAGATCACCCTGACTTTAGCTTATATTTAGAACCCTACTTAGAAAGATAATATTTCTGAGGTAAAAATAAGCTAGAAAATTCTGTCGAATTGTTAAATGGTGTCAAATACGTAGGAGTGGGTTCCTATTTTCTTAAGTACTTTTATGTAAGGGAGTTAGCTGTGCTAATTTGTGTGGCAAAAAGCATTAAGGACTGTGGGCACACATCTAATACTAGAAAATCAGCATAGAATAAGCCTGTTGTGAGCAAAGATCAAATAGATAGTAATATTTCTCTGAAATATCTTAAAATTTTTCTCTTTAGAGAAATCTAAAATATAAATGATGAGATATTTCTTGTTAGGTGCAGCTTATCCACATCCAGGTAAAAAAGTTGTGGATTGTTAATTTTCAAGCCTTATGAGGCTTGAAAATGCCTGACACTTGCAATGAAACCTCTTCCTTGTATGTCTCACTTCCCAACAGCTGGGATTGTCAGAAAGCTGTGAGGAGGCCAAATATCTAGGAATTAGGAATCCAGAGGCTCTGGTTCACCGTTGCTTCACTCTTTCTGCAAATGGTCAAGAGATTTCCCTATTTAATAGTGGTATCTTCAAACATATAGGAAAGATGCCACACATAGTCTCTGGGCAGTTGTAAGAAAAATACTTCTATTCTTGTTACGTGTAAATAATTGGGCTACGATCAGTAAAGAGGCATCATTAGCAGTAGCTCCTAATCTGATTAAAGATATTTGCACCATGTAGCTGCTGTGGAGTTGTTTTCTTGTTTGTTTTCCTTTTTTCTGATTATTTCCTGTTGGACAAGGAAACAGACATGGTGTGGTTCTTTAAGGTCAAAAAAGTAAACTGGTTTTAAAGTAAGAAATAGGATCTAGTTGTGGAGTGTCTTATGTTTTGCTCTGTTTTTAAGATCTATATATCATTGTGGAGTTTTCAGATTTCTGTGGTTGTGGAACAAAGGAAAACATAGTTGCCAAGAGTCATCCATTTTAAGGACGGGTAATTTTTGAGATAATTTGGAAAGTGGAACAGTTAACATTATTTTCATTTTAACTTTATACTCCTTTCATGAATTTCTTAATGTGTATTTAAAAAGATCAGTCAGGGCTTTTTTATTTATAGAATTTTAAAATCTGTATCTTCTTTTCAAATTAGAGTTGAAATCTACAGTCTTAGAAGCAGAGAAGCAATGCATAGGTGGTGTTCAGCAGGCAAAGGTAAGATTCTAACAAATATTTTATCATTTTTTAAAAAGAGGGTAAAAAGCAGTACTTTTCAGACATTTTTGAAATAGTCTTGTGTACTAAATGTTCTATATGAAAAAATTCCAAAGTGAGCGTGTTTTATATGCTCAATAGTGTACTTAGGTATATGGATTGAAGGTTCCTGCCTACCTAAAGAGATTCTTACAAAATCTTATTGTCCATTCCAAAGTAAGTTAAACCTCTGATGGAATTAGTAAGGAATACTTATAGAAGATCATATTATAATAGCTGATCTGCAAAAGTGCGTGTAAGTAATAGCAGCAGGCATTTTTTTTTCTGACTCTCTCCTCAAGCTTACAGCAGTGCTAGTATGTGAACAGGTTCAGAGGGCCATGCTGGACTTAAAAAGGAGATAACGTAATACTGGGACAATACTGGGAGACAGTCTGGGTTGGACTTGTGTCACATAAACAGCCCATCTTATTTTTTTGCATGTCACCATACATGCTCTATTAGTCATTAAAGGTAGTGCAGTTTAATGGGGCTGAAGAACTTCAAATTCTGTTTCCTCAACAGGAAACAGACTTACTTGTGGATAACACTATTCAGTTGTTCTGGAATTTATTAGAAGAAAGGCTAAGTTCTGAATCTTGGTTTGAAACAAGCAGTGACCAAAAGCCCTTGGAATCTCTTTTCTTCCTTTTCTGCTTCCCAGCTTGTTTCCCTGGTTTCCCCCTTTGGGTTTGTTTCAGGGTTTTTTATAGGGTGATTTTTTATTCTTTTGGTTTGCTGGGTTTTTTGTTGTGGGGTTTAAGGTTTTGGGTTTTTTTTGGTTTTGTTTTTTTTTTTTGGTATTTGTGGGGCTTTTTGTGTTAGTGACAAGACAATTCAAGCATCACTGTAACAAGCAGCATTTGCGAAAATGATCAGTGATTTGCCTTTCAGGGAAAAATAAAGAATGCATAGTTAAATACATACTCTCAATCATTAGACTTGCAAATTTAATTTGGGCTTGATCACGTATTTTTTGAGCTATGGGTGGGGAGAGTACGTGTATTGACTATATGGCTTGTCTTGCCAAACAACTTTATAGAGTTCTTCTAGCTGATTATCTAAATTCTTCTACCTTCATAATATGAAGCATTTTACAACTGTAGCTCATTAATTAAAACAATATTACAAAAGTCTTCTTACAGACTTCTTCCCTCTCCTTTCTCTGTGAAAAGACATTTCCCATTTACTACTAATACAATTGAAGATTATTGGCCAGAACACAGTTGTAACATGATGAATTATCTGAGTTATGATAAACAGTTAACTAAAAGAATCAGAGTAATTTTAAATTAAAGGCACAAGTAATACAGCCTGGATTCTATACTTTCTTTTCACTTGCAGGGGCTTCTTTATATATATCCTCTCCATTTCCTTATCTTTACAATATTTGGTATAATCTGCATGTTTTACAGCATAATTTCTGATTAGTTTTTGTTGAAGTGTTTTTTTGCGTCCAGAATATCTAATTTTTCAAAATTACAGCTAAAAAAAAATGAAGATATGGGGGTGTGCTTGTTTTTAGTACAGGAATTGTTAAGCGGTGGAAAAATAAGAAAAATTGGCAGCCATTTCAAGCCCTGGTTTTGAAATGCCAAATAGCAATGATGTCTGCTTAGTCTTACCAGTATAAACAGAGAAAGTTTTGTTTGTTAACTCCTTTAGTGAAAGAAGAAGAGAAAAACGGAGTGCCCTAATTTAGAAACTCCAACTTCAAACATCTTTAAATTTGACAGCTGTACTTTGTGCAAGAGTCAGTTTCTGTTCTGTTTGTACCCCTGATGTTTTGTACTATCCTTGTAATTTTCCTTATATTTTAACTCACTTTTCAGGGTAGCTTGATTTTTGTTTATGTGGTAGGTAAAAATAGATTCTTAGGAAAAAGATGCAGAAAAAAAGAATCCCTTAATTGTAAAATGAATATATGTAAACTTGGCTTTGGTTAGTACTAGGATGTCAGAGAACCAGAAACCTAAATTTGTTCAAAAGGCACATAAAATCATTGTCTTATACACCATATTATAAAGTTATTTTAAATTTCTATATTTGATCATTTGGAAGAGAGTCTGTTCTGTGGACCACACAATTAAAAAAAAAAAAAAATTACTACATTTATTTAATTGTCAGCATCGAGATATAATGAATACTTCATGCCACTTCATGCCTGGTGCCTGTAATCCTACCTCAGGAGAGGAGGTTTTGCCAGCCAGTTGCAATCTCTAGCAGTTTGATTATAAGAGTTTACACTGACTATATAAACTATATTTACATCAGAAAAGCTTGTCATCGAAATATTCTTAAGCTCATAATGTTTCCATCTTAGTTTGGTTTGGTTCACCACATTTTACCCAACAAATAAATCCTCAACCAAAATTATATGCCTTTTTGGAATTTCAAGTACTTCCAGTGGTACTAAAAGCCAGACAAAATTTTGGCAGTTCTGAGGTGCTGAAGATGGGTTTCTACTGCATAATCTATTGGTACACCTTCCAGCAATATTGTAGGGAAACAATGCTAATCTTAAACGGAATTACAAGCCAGGTTTTGCCATCTGGAAGATACTTTCTGCTTTATAAAAACAGATCAATGGAGTGTATCTTTAGAATATTCCTAACCAAACCACTTTACTGGTGACTCCTGTCTCAGCAGGGACCTTTCTTCTTACACCAGTTTTTGACTATGACTTATTATAATTCCTTAGGGTAATAGCTTAGTGATATTGGGAGTGTTCCAATTTTGACACTTAGTAATACAAGAAAAAAGGTTCTGAAATCCTTTAAGATAAATACATAATCAGTCTGTTTAGAAAATACAAAACACTGGTGGGACTGGAATTTACTTTTCATTATTATAAAATGTCACGACTAGAATTTGTCTCAGAAATATGCAAAAGTCTCTTTAAAAAATTCAGAGATTATTCTTTGTAGGTGAAGGTAAGATAAAGAAAGTAGATGAAAGATTAGTCTGAAATGGTGAAATACAAAAAAGAATTTTTAAAACCAGGAGATTTTATAAATCTGCTTTAGACTGCCATGACACTTGTAGTTTAGTGTAAAACCTGTTTTATTTTGGTATTACATGATTTTCATCAACACATAAACCAACTATAAACAAGACTAGTGAACTGGCTTCAACGGGAACTTGACAAAAACTGGGAACTCTTCCCCTGTTGGCTCACAAAATGTTCTGTGTCTGTGGCACTTTTAACACTGCCTGATTTTGCATATTCTTTCTTGAGATATTTATTAAGAAAAGACCAGTGCAGAAGTGTCATTCCCCTTCCATCCGTTTGCTATTTGACGGGTTATTTTCTGTAAGGGGGAAGAGAAGGCTTGAGGAAGCAATGAAAAGTTATTCTAAAACAATTCTTTTCCTACAAATATATGACTGCCAGAGCCTTAGATTTCAGCAGAGAAAAAAGTTACATACTTGGGTAAAAAAAAGCCAGCCAAAAAAACATGTGACACAATCAAAAGGATCTGCTATATACAGTCATCTCATTGAGGAAATAAAGATTATGACAGAAGCAAAAATTTCTTGATGTTTCCATATGAATCAAATGATAGTGAATAGAATTGTATATCTTCTTTCAAGAACTGTACCAATATAAACTTTCTGCAAAATCATGCCAGCATGCCCAAATTTCAGAAAACAAAAAGTTAAAAAAATACAGAGGTATGTATCTGGGATTTTTTACCTTGCAAAATATAAACCCAGATTTGTAACATGCGATGTGAGGAATTTATATTCTAATTATAGGTCCAATGTTAGAATTGGGGTATCTTAGCTTTAAGCAGATGAATTTCAGGAAGCACTTGGAGATAGACAGTGTTGTCTTGCTAGCATTCAGAGTATATGACGTTTTATCAGAAACGTACAGAAAGGAAACAAAGGTTGTCGGAAATGAGGTGACAGAAACCTGGTGGAAGACTTTACTGCTAGTGTCGGAGGAACTGCTGAAATGCAGAGCATTTTCAGAGCAAATTCAGAGACAGTAAAGGGGAATTTAACATTGTGGAACTCCAGGACAAGCTAAGTGCAAATCAAGTCTTTCATGTTCATGTTCATGAAACATAATTTTTATGCAGAAGTTTCAAGTTTTATTGATGGAATTCTTAGATTCTTAATATTGGAAGTTACTTTTCAGTTCAAATGTGCTGTCATTTTCAGGTTTATTTTTTGGGGTTTTTTTCAGAAAGTCTTAAAAGCACAAATAGATGTTTTATTTCCTAAAACTATAGAAAAATTAGGTAATTTACTGTAGGTAAATAAACTAAGCTTTCTGAAATATGAAGTGAGATTCTCTGAATTGAGACCTTAATATAGCTTAAACGACAGTTCATTCCAGTATGTGGTGCTTCCTATATGGCTAGTAACCACTTTGTAATTAAATACTGTCATCTGATACTGTTGGGGTTTCTTAGGCCATGAAAGAAGGATGAGAAGACAAATAGAAATATTAGACACGAGGGGAGTACTTAGGGACTCTGAAGGACACCTTGAAGTCTGCCTACTCAGCCACTAGATGGCAGTTAAGTATTTTCTAATGGACTGCAAGGCACTTGCAAGTCACTGCTGGGTGGTCCTGCAGATACTCTACAGCGGAAATTTTAATTTTTACTTGTCCCAGTCAAAGGAGTGGCTTTCTGCCAATTAATAAGTTAGCCTTTAGAATGTACATACACTTGCTCTGTTTAATCTAACCAAGATTTAGCAATCTGAGCATCTCTCAAAGCAGACCCTCTACCTTCCCAACCCCTCAAAACATTAAATATTTAGAAAGCACTGTTCTGTCACTGTTAAGTTTGTTTGTTTGTTTGAAACCAGTGAAAAGAAAACATTTGGTTTTGTCTACCAGCCTTCTGGATGGCTCCCTTTGAAACGATAATTAAAAAATTATCAATGAATTACCATCATTTAAATAAAGAGGTTAATATTCTGTTGAAGATGAAATTTGTTTCTTCAACCACAATCATGAGCATTTTCTATTAAGTTCTGATGCACAGAAGTTTAAAAAAAATAAAAGGGAAAAAATTGTGTGGGACATAATTAATTGACATTTATATAGAATATAAATCACAGACTACATATTTAAATGAAAACACAGGAGTATAGAATGTCATGTCTGTGTGGTAGAAAAATGTAAGCAGTTAATTCTCAGAACAAACATTAGTGGTTTGTATTATATCCAGGCTTCACAATACTTGGATTGACTTCTGTTATTTTGCTTGAAGGCAATGTTTGCCTTTTTAAAAGAAACAATACATTTTATTATTTTCAGTGGAGTTACAATAACATATTTTTGCACTCTTCCTCCTAATCATGGTGAGACTAAAATTTGGTTTCTTTCTAATGTGTGTTCTTAATGTTAATGTCAAGATGAGGTTTTACTTTTGTGCTCATTTTAGTTTCAAAGGTTCTTTATTCTGTTTTTCCACTTTTAGTAGACAACCATATATCATAGATCTGAAACACATAAAAATCATAGCATGGCGCAGAGTTGAGTGGACATTAGCAGGTCAGGATGTACAAACCCTTTCCTACTAATGTCCTCCTCCAGGCAAGGTTAGCTTAGATGTTTGGTGGTTTTTCTCAGGACTCTGCTCATCTCTGAGTATGGGTATGAGGTAATGGCAATATGTATTTCCGGCTTTGCCTAGTCAGTGGTAAAATTGTAAGTCTTGCTCTTTCTGATGCATTGTTTTGATAACAGCTAAAAGAGATGAAAATGTTCTCTAAAAACCTCTATTTCCTGTGAGTTAGTCCTAATTCAAGTCCTTTCAGGAATTGATTAAAATTCTCAAGAAACTGTGGGTCAAGTTCTTGTGATTAATCTCATTTCACAGCTACTTCATTGCAGACTTTTATGAGAATGTATATTAATAATAACAGCAACAACAATAATAATAATATGGATTTTGCATCCTTTAATCATAATGGTCATTCTCCTTTTTCCGTTTCGACTCTACTTCATACTTATACAAAGACAGGGTTTTTTTTGTCATTTAATAACAAATTCTTGGAAATGTAGCACCAGCCTTAGGGTTTGCGCAATAATCGATGGGGGAAAACGGAGAGTGAGAGTAAAACTGAGAAAATAATTTATTTCAACAAGAATTGCTTGGCAATATTTTAAATCCTTGACTATAATGTGAGAGACTTTCACTTCTTGAAAAAGGAGAACTATGGGATAGGGACTGTATAGAAAGAATTGTCATTTTTCTGTCTGTGTTTGATTCTAAGCATTAATATATTTCTTCTCTTGCCTTTTACAGTGAGTTTCTTGTCAAATAATAGCAGAGTACTGTAACTTTCCTTAGAGAGCAGTGAATGGAAATGCATGATAACCACGTACTTATTGAAAATTCTGTTTAAATTGTTTACTCTCTTCTCCTCTGACTCCTCACTGGTTTTGCTCATGAAAATAGACAAATTGAGGTCAGTGCTCATGCCATCTATGCATTCCTGATTAGAGCAAAATTTATGAGCTGTATTCATTAATTGTTAAAATACAAATTTTTTTCTAAAATTCTCTAGATCAGAAATCCTATTTCAGATGAAAAGCTGTAAATTCCTTTTATACTAAAATATTATTTGTACTCTAAGTTCCATTATTTGCAAATAAAATTTCTCTCATGTTTTGGAGAGCAGTGAAAACAGAAATTTTGTTTGTTCAATGGTAACATCCTATACTTGGATTATGTAGATATTTTTGGTACTATAGTATTTACTTTTCAAGCTTTTATAAAAAAAATTCCACAGAAATTGAAGAGAAGAGATGAAGAAATTACATGAAATACAGGAAGGCAGTTTAAAAAGTGTGTGTAAGTCTGTGTGTGTGTGTGTTCATATCAGTATGTGAAAAGAAAACTTCCTGTGACATTCCTAGGAGGACATTTCATTTGGCAAGTAGACTTAATCTATTTGAGAGACCTCCTCCACTCAAAAGTGAGAATTGTTTCAAGTTCTTCTTATATTTCTCTTGGCATTAAATATCAGGTGCTACTTTTTAGTGGTGTAGATCCTGAGATGTTCCACAGGACCCTCTATGTAGAAGAGAGATAAGAAATGTTTTTCTTAGTAAAAATAAATATTCATTTAACTTAAAAATACCCTAAATAATTTAAAAACAAAACAAAAAAACCCCAAAAACCCTAAACCAAAACAATCATATACTGCAAAACCTGAATTAGAACTTAAAAGTATGGCTACGAGTAATTTCTACTCTTTGGATACAAGACAGAGTAACCAATTTATATTCTACTTACACGTACACTTATATCAAAAGTTATAATTATATTTTCCATCTTAAGTTGGTATAAATGCAAGCAGTAAAATCCCTTTCTTTTGTTTTCTGTATTTTGAATAAATTTTCTTTGTATTTATTCTTTAGAGAACAAGCCCAAAACTATTCATAAAAACTGACATAATCCAGAATTTTTGATTGCTCTTTGTGATTATTCAACTTTTTCTAAATATACAAATTGGGTTTTTTTCTAATGTCCATGATACCAGAAAGATTTTAGTTAATTGCTCAATACCTAAAGCTCATTTTTGATTACTTGATTTTGATTGATTTTTTTAAAAATTCTTTGACTCAAAGTGATACAGCTTTGTTTTTAATATAGCTTTCACACTTTTAAAGAGTTAAAGAAAATGATAGACTTTCAGACCCCTGCCTTCAGTGTGTTCATGGATACATTTGTGAAGGCTCTCATTCATTTCTCCAGACCTTTTCTGTTGTGAGCAGTAGGCTCATACTTCAGCATTATTTACAAAGATTTATTCCTACTGTGGATATTTTTTGCTGCTTATTCCCTGTTGGAAGCCTAAGACAAAAGCAACATGTGAACCTCCCATTTTTCGGTCTGGCTGAACCCTTGGATGAAAAGGGCAAGTACTATGTAGAAGTATCATACTCTGGACAGTCACTTATCAGGATGTGGCAAAGGTCATCTGGAAAATCATTACCTTTCTTGATCTCCTCTGCTAGAAATTAAATGTGTTCCAAGCCCTTCAAATTTAAACCATTAATGTTCACATTTAGGCTCATGGAATCCATATGGTTATTTCTTTGCATAAAAGCTTACAATTTTTGCATATAAAGAGCACAAAAATAATAATAGAATTAGTTTGCACAGTAACTGCTTTCCAGGTTGCTAATCAGTTTCAAGTGGAATTAAAAATGGAGGAAAGGCCTGGTGTGAAAAAGTTTAGCACCTTTCTCTAATATGTCAATGTAGTAATGTTCAAGGTATGCCAGATATTATGTTTTAACAGAATGAGATGAATTGTTGCGTTGGCCTGGATACACAAGAAAACTAACCAAACACTTTAGTATCATAGTTGAAATACTTTAGAACAAACACAGGTGACAGAAGAAAGGAACCAATTCATGATGTGTTATGCATTTCAGTAAGCAATCTAATATTGAGGGGAAAATAAATCCAGATAGTTTTTATCCCAACTTTCAAGGAAATCGGTGACTTTTAAGGTACCTATTGCTTATGGACGGCTGACATGAGTGGCTAGGTTCTAATTATCTTTTCATCTGCACTGGCAGCCTCTTTGCAATCCACAGGACAATAAATAAAAGACACCAGAAACAGGTAACATAGGGTTATATTAAAATTAATGAAGTTTAACTTTTCTTTCAATATTTAGTCTCATTTACATATTTGTTTTACACTGGATGAATGACAGAAGAGTTAAATGAATTTCTGAGCTAAATTATGTTGATAGCTAAACCCTTTTTGAAGTCTAATTTATTGCTGTATTGTTTCATGCCTCTCTAATAATGAAATTTCATCTAGGCCAGGACAGAAACCTTCAAGATTTGAGAGGGGCTTTTTGGTTGGTTTTTCAGCCTGGGTAGTCAGGACAGTGCTCATTACACATGGAACGTGCACAGCCAGTTAAAGAAACGGGGATTGTTCTATAGCCATACACCTCTTAGTGTATTTTTTCCTGCTCACTCTTTCATACTCAAGCCGCCAGGATAATGCAAGGGTTAAGCTACTGTTATAAATTAAGGGATAGCAAGTGTTATTTGTGAAGGTTTAAAGTAATACCATGTAATACTACAGTAATTAAACTTGACTCCTGTGCATCTCCTAGGGTGGTCAGTGGTTCTATGGGATTTTATTTAACCTTGTCTTGTCTGTAGTCTATGAAAACTCTTTTGAGGTTTCTATTGTAGTAAAACTTGGAGATAACCTAAGGTTATTTTCCAACTAAGTTAAGAGTTACACCATAGAGAAGACTCTTTCAATCTTTCATGTATCTCAAGCTAATTATTTATTAAAATGGATACCGTAAAGAACTGAGATCTTATCCTCTGAAATACGCTTAGTTTATGGATAAGGGATTCAAACTGTTTAGGAACAGAGACCTCAAGAAACTAAGCTCTTTTTTTCCTCTGACTTCCAGCTTTCCAAGTCAGCATTTGCAATGCATGCATCTTTCGTCAAAGGTGTATATTCCCTGTTGATTCTGTGTTTGTTTATTTGAACTATTTGAATTTCAATAATTATTGATCTCTGCATGTAATGGTTTGGGGGGTTTTGTCTCACGTGATAGGTTATTACAAAACCACTAAGTTGATTAGACATGTCCTAGGTCTTCAGGACCTCTGAGGTAGGAAGAGCTACCTGGTCCATTGCCAGCATAGTGCAGGCTGGTGTAATCCCTCTGTTGCAATGTGTCACAGAGTGCTCAGAGAGTAGCTCACACTTACCAAGTAAGTTTTATGATTTTGGGCAGGGCACTACACTGTTTTTGTTTCAGGGCTTGCTTGTGCATTGCTATACTGGGGAGCTCTGCATTGTTGCCTTGCAGTTGCAGGAAGAAAAATGGACTATTGTGAAAACATATACCCCTTGTTCCCATATGTGCAACTTCAGAATAGTAAAAACTTCTCTCAAAAAGATTTAATCAGCTAGTCTGAGGAAGAAACTCGTATCCAATACTAATTCTACCCCTTTAGCAATTCTCCCTGATGTTACCAGCAAGCTTGCCAACTTTTGATTCGACTTCTGCTGCTGTAAAAATAAAATGCTGCAATGGGCCATGAGACTAAGTGAAATGTGAGAATTAATTAGGTGGATGCTATTTTGTTTGAATGCAAATCAAGTCTCCACTATTACTTCTCATTTGCCAATTACTGTAGCACTAAAAAATGCCTGTTAAATGTTGTGTCTCCTTTTCATAGGGTTGATCTGCAGTTCAGAGAGACAGCTTTAAAGTGAGAAACCTGAATAGAGATCACATATCTCTGACTGAATTAAATTCTTACTGTGGCTCTACTTTGTGCCATTCGGTGAGCGTGCACGTTCAAAAATGTTTTACTTCACATAGAAAAGAGGCATTTATTAACAAAGCAGTTGGAAAGAGCATCCTTCCAAGTTCCTGTGCACTGCTAGTACCACCAAGTGCTCCCAGGCACACTTATTAGAAGACCTGAGGGGCCTTATTTTGCCATCTTAATCCTCTTTAACTGTATGCTTCTATTTCCTGTGTATTCTTGCAACTGGGTAGCGGCATAGACTCTGATTCACGAATTGGGATGTAGAGAAACTAGAAAGTCAAGTATTTTAGCAAAAAAACCAAAAAAGAAATCAAAGCAAATATAATCCTATCATCTAAATATAAATTCCATCCAGAGAGAAAATTTTATGACACTGACAAATTGCTGAAAATTACCAAATAACTGATGGGACTTTTTGACTTGTTATAGTATAAGGTATTAATTTCTAAAACTAAACTGGGATAGGTCTTTATTTTTCAAATATGCCAAAATTGCCAATAAGAACTGTCACTGTTCATTTAAAAAATAAGATACATTATTGCTGTTCATAAAGCATATAAGTGAATGAAAGCTAAGATAGAAAGGTATAGACAAATATATTATACAGACACACATATGTGTACGTCTATATATACATATACACTAGGGATAACTTTTACAGATGTGGGGTTTTTTCTGCCTGGAAATTTAGTTATAGAAGGGTCTATAGGTTTCAGTCACTCATCTGAGAAACTAGGTTGTCAACTCTGTAGCAGGAGGTAGCTGCAATCTGATCTTGTACATGTTTGAAGATTCTGGACATGTTTTAGCTATATAGATCAGCTTTATGCTGGACATCTGAAATGCACCTGTGGAAAACATGGCAAGATTGGAATGAATTGTATGTAACGTACATGTGCATATCCAAGTATACAACCTTTAGCCAGTAAAGCAAATATTTCCAGATCTGTGTAGAAACAATCCCATCAGTGCAACCCAAAGAGATCAGTCCCAGACAGAGCATCCAACTCATTGCACATGGAACATGTACAGCCCGTTTGAGAAATGCTGGGCACTGTTCTACAGCCACAGACCTCTGAAATGTTTTTTCCTGCTCACTCTTTCATACTCAAGCCACCAGGCCAAAGCAAGGGTTAAGCTTCCACCTTTCTTTCTTTCTTTACAGAAAGAAGACTGTTCCACAGTATCCGGGTCCTGGGTAAGAACTCTAGGCAAGACAGAGTTTCCTCATATCTCTTTTAAATTCTGTAGGTTTCTGCTGTGGAAACTGCCCCCTGGATTGAAAATGAAACTTTTTTTCATTATGTGTGGATTTTTAAATCTCAGTCTTCTGGTCCTTGTCAACAGCTTTTGGCCATCTTTTACATGTATGAAAAAATAAGTATTCTCTTACTTATTCTCTAAGCCAATTGTAGAATTTTCACTTCTGACTGGATTTATATAGTTTTGGTTTCCTTCTTTGTAGAGGACAGTGGAAGTATTCTGTAACTTACATTTGTTTGATAAGCCCTTTCAGACCTAGAGGTCAACTTTAAACTAGGACAAAGGCAAAAATCCAATTAAACTGCTCTGAGGGCATCTTAAAAGTCTAAATAAAAATATTTCTGTCTACAGTAATTACTGAAACACAGAAATACTGGGGTTGTGTTTTGTTTTGCTTTTGGTTTCCTTGTTTTTTAGACCAAATAAATTTAAGTACATCATATCCTCTGGATAAATATCTCTTCATGCACATCAAAGTCTTGTTTGTTCATGCTAATGCTATTTCTGTGAAAACCTGGATATGTTGGTGATTCTTAGGTATAACATGATAGGAAATCACCAGCTTGTTTCAAATGCCGTATCTCAAGCAGAAACACTGCTTCTTAGGGTATGGCTAAACAGCCCCTTTAATTCATCAGTACATTTTCATTTCTTGTCTGAATTGCCAATTCATTTCACTGGATTGCTCATTTTTAAAAAAACTTTTAAAAACAGTTCTTTTCTTGAAAGAAATTTCATTACCTACAGAGTAAATTGTCTTGTAGAACAGTGAAATCTAGGTTTTTCCTGCAACTAATGTAGAATTACAATATTCAAGAATTACTTATTTTTCTTCTTAAAAGTTGAATCTAATCTCTCAAGTAAGAGTGTCTAAACTAGTGCACTGTTCAGCGATCAGCCATTTTTAAGGCAAATCTCTTCAGAGCCATTGAATATTGTGCTTAATCCCGTTGGCTGCAGTTTGTTTATGGCAGAAATGGATTTAATGTATCTCTTTTAAAACCCTTGTGGAGTGTTCTTATGGTGTAAAATGGGAGCTTAGGAGAATTACAGTCTGGGGAAACTGGATTTGATCTCAGCTGAAAACTGGTATGTGGCCTTAATAATCCTAGCAACACATTTCCTTTGATAGTGTTGCCTTTTGAAGAACTGATAGGCCTTATTGTATTTGCAGGTGACTGGCAGGGGAATAAGAGCACATGAAACAAAGGGATAAACAATACTGTATTCCTCCTTTATTAAGAAATTCTTAAAAAAACCTGTTGCTGCTATGAAGTACTGAGTTATTAAAGGAAACTGGAGGGACTGAAGCACCATGAGTAATTTGTAATGGAAATGTCTTTTCCAGCCTTTTTTCCTTCTTATTACACTGTTTGTTATTATGTCTGTGTCAATTCCTTCACTACTCTTTTTTTCATGTTCCTTTCTCTGTTTTACGTTTTTTGTCAACCTGTGGCAGGGAGACCTAGTTGTAACACATAACCTTGGGTTCAAACTGCTATTCTGGAAAGCTCAAACAATCTCAGAGATTGTAGGTTTTTTGATAATGGTACTTCAAAATCAAACAATAATTGGTTTAAATGTTGTTGCTGTTTTACTTCTGGATTGTTTCAGAACAACAATTGTTTCTTAGACAACTAAGAAATTCTAAGATAAATAAGAAATTGAAATTTTATGCCTGAGAACCAATTTTGTGCAGAAATGGTTTTTAAGTATTATTGAACATTATATTCTATCAATAATCCCCAGCTGGAAGTTATAACTTTCTTTTCCAGGAAAAAACAAGCAAACAAACTTTTAATAGTTTCATGTGTCAAGAGATGAGAAAAACGTTTTCCTGAAAAAAATCAAGGCAATTGGTATATCAAGTACTGTATGTTTATTTGTAGGCTTCTTTACAAAACCCATAATCTGAATATTTGAAATATTTCCTACTAAGAAAGCCTATGGTCTTATGTAAGATACATATGATTTGGTAAAAGGGAATAAGAAGGCACTAAACAAGTTTTGCCACTTGTGAAACCCATTGCATGACTAACTTAATTCAACTAAATAATACTTAAAGTGCTGGCTGATATTTTAAATTTGAAGAGAAAACAAAAGTACTAAAAAGTAAATGTATGCAGCTATAAAATAATTTCTTAATTAGAGGATTTTTTGTTGTAAGGTCATGTCTATCTCCTGTTCATCAATCCTGAATAAGCACAAATGGCTATTTTTGGACAATATTACTTCTATTGGCAGGTTTGGATGAAAGCACATATCCATTAAACTTAGTACAGTTTGTTACAGGTATTTCTTTAAAAATGTAAGAATTAATGTGCCTTTAAGGTTAATGATTTCTCTACTCAGTCTACAGCAAGCAGGAACAGACGCTTTAGAGAAAGAGATAAAAAATGTGAAACCTGTCAAATACAGAATGTCAAATATAGAATAACCATTCCAAGCATGAATATTTCCTATCACAGTTTGTCACTTCACAGAGGAGTTATAAATTTGGGTAGAATGAAAGTTCTCCCTTAGTTTTTTCTTGTTTCTTTTCTTCCCTAGTCATGCTGGCTGGAGAAAAGCATAATTACTCTGTTCTGAGATTTAGCTGTTTTCCAAAAGGTAGCATTTGTAGTGTTCTGCCTTCCTGATCTGTGTTGTATCATTAAGGTGTATATCAAAATGCAGCAGTCAATACTATGTTGAGTCTGTTACGCATCGTGCATCCCTTTAAAGAAACACTTGACATTTTTTCAATTAACAGAATTAAAATAATGTTGAGCCCTCCCACCACCATGTCTCCATATCCATGTGTAGGCAAATGCTTGCAGTACTTGTGCTCAGCAGTTGGTTGTTTTCTTGGTTAGGCTACTTGCAGGGAGGGAGGGGTTGCTCCTGATTTTTGCTTTTGACAAGTACAATCACAGCCTAAAATATGCTTGTACTGACAAAGGTAGTGTCATACTGAAGTAAGTAATTTTCCAAACCTGTCTTCTTCCAGTTAAGATGTAGATAGCCAAAATGATTCCTCCCTTTTTAAAGCCTTGACATAACTAGTTTATTTTTGAACCTCTGGAATACTAGTAGTCTTGATCTGATATTCTTGATCTAAACTTATTTTTTTATATGGTGATGAATGTTATCCTCTTCTGAGTTTATTATTTGTTTTCTTTGAAAGGATGATTTCGAGGTGAAATCTGAGGAGCGTGCCAGTGTCATCCAACAACTTGAGCAAACTATTGAGGATCTGAGGACAAAAATTTCAGAACTAGAGAAACAGTTTCCTGCCGCAGAGGTACAGACTGCTGGGAGGGAGCAGGAAAATGAGCACACGCGTGCAGTCTCTGAGGAAATCAGCAGTGTGACTCTTCAAAGGAATGAAGAGGACACCACACCCAGGAATGAAGAGGACACCACACCCAGGACTGTGTCACAGGCGAGATCTGTACAAACATCACCAACAGAGGATTATTTAACACATACAATGCCTTCAGCTAGTGCACTGCCACAGCCACACCCACCACCGCACTTAGAAGGGGACAAAAGTGAAGGGCCTACTCAGAAATTTCCACGTCTAGAACTACAGCCCACATATTGTTCTGAAATCTCCTTAATTCTGTCACCGAAGCTAATCTCAGTGCCGCTGAATGCAAGCCAATCAGTACAGAGTATACCGCAGCCACCTCTTCCAGGACCCAAAGTTGATTTGTCCCTTGCATTTGAAGGAGAGACTGAAATGACAGTTTCCTACCAGCTTCCAAATACTGCAGATGTAACTTGTAGTGAACATCACCCTTCTCTGCCCCCAGAGCCCACAGGTAGCATTGCCCCATCACTGCCAGCAACCAAACTGGCTGCCCCCCTGTATGGAGCACATGGCCATTCCTTCATTACTCCCACGTCTATGGCAGGATTACCACTGCCACCACCCCTGCCTGGCTCAGGACTCCCTTCTTCTGCTGTCTCAGCAGTGACATACCTGGACCACTCTTTCCCAGGCACCAGGATGTCACCTCTCCCTCCTTCTCCACATTTGCCAAGTGGGGAGAGACCGATGCTTCCTCCAGCTCCTCTCCTTCCATGTCCTGGATTCCCTCTACCACCTCTATCACCACCTTTGCCTGGAGCAGGAGTCCCATCTCCTCTGCCTGGTTGGGGTATCCCACCTCCCCCTCCACCACTACCTTTACCTGGAGCTGGTGTCCCTCCTCCACCTCCTCCTCTGCCTGGCCTGGCATTGCCAATCCCAGCACCACCGCTTCCTGGAGCAGGACTGGCAGCACCTCCCCCACCTCTGCCTGGAGGGGGCATTCCACCCCCTCCTCCTCCACCGCCACCTCTTCGTGGTGCAGCTGTGCCCCCTCCTCCACCTCTTCATGGTGCAGTTGTGCCCCCTCCTCCACCTGTGCCTGGTGTGGCTGTTCCCCCTCCACCACCTCTGCCTGGTGTGGCTGTTCCCCCTCCACCGCCTCTGCCTGGT
>VXBQ01012830.1:320536-464226 GCA_013400175.1 Phainopepla nitens | reverse complement strand
CCTCCTCCACCACCTCTGCCTGGTGTAGCCGTGCCTCCTCCGCCTCCTCCACCACCTCTGCCTGGTGTAGCTGTGCCCCCTCCGCCCCCTCCACCACCTCTGCCTGGTGTAGCTGTGCCCCCTCCCCCTCCTCCACCACCTCTGCCTGGTGCTGGTGTCCCTCCACCACCTCCCACTTTGCCTGGGTTGGGGATGCCTCCTCCAGCCCCTCCACTGTTGCCTGGAAGTGCACCACCCCTTCCAGCTCCAGTCCAGGGGGGCAGCTACCTAGCAGTCCCACAGGGCTGTGGTTTTCTTCCTCCTCCATTACCATCTGGTTTATTTGCAATGGGGATAAATCAGGAGAAAGGGAGCAGAAAACATCTGATAGAGCCTTCTCGACCAATGAAGCCTCTTTACTGGACAAGAATTCAGCTCCACAGTAAAAGGTAAGTCATAGAGTTGTGTAGAGTGGTGGTTTTGCTTTATGGCTGCCTTGATAGTATTGTTGGTCAATAGCAAAAGCCTTTCCTGCTATGTAGGTCTTTGAGAGAACATCAGTGGTACAAACAGGATTTTATGCATAGCTGGATATGTAAATAGAGTGCCCGTTATCTTTAAAGTGTGCCAAAGTTATTTGCATGTGGAAGGTCTTTAATGGTAGCGTTTTCAGTATTTCCTTTGGGGCTACATATCACATGTGGATCAGAGATCTGGGGGTGATGGTGTGCCACCAAGTGTTCTGTGAAAAATGTTTTTCAAAATGTCATATTTGTGATTCCCCTCAAATTTCATAGTAGCATTGGTCTCTCTCTGGAGCAGCTTGCACGTTTTCATAGTGTCTTCCTTCTAGTTGAATATATGCTGAACAAATTCTATCCTCTTTCCTTTCTTCAGTGACCTAGAAATACTTTTTTTTTTTTTCACCTTGTACACTCAGTAGACTCAGATTCAATCTGCAATTTATTTGTATAAAGCGATTCTGATAGCCCTTACTTTGATATGACTTAGTTTCAGTTGTTGATGTTTTTTGGGCTTCTTGTTTGTAAAGGATCGTGATTGGTCACGAAAAAAGTTTCCTTATAAATATTTTCCTTATCTCTGAGTAGTAATTAAAAACCAATCTTCTATTATTTAATGATGATTATATTCTTTTTTTTCAAGTTCTTGCCACTGTCACACAGGTGGTCTGTAAATAACTGTGTATTTTTACTTCTCTTCCGGTCCATGTCTGTATGTTTTAAAGCCTATATACAGCCTATTTATTTTCCTATGCACGTGGAGTGGTGAATATAAATAAGCCTGACCATATCACATGTGAAAAAAGAAGAAAACCCAAGACAATTAGGAAGAATCAACAGTAGTTCTTGTCAAAATGCTGCTAGTAGAATTTAGGCAATAAATTTTAAATTGCTGCTATTTTATTTTTTTGTTTCCTCCATTTATGACCTTATTTAGTTTAACATTGCCCTACATAGGTCTTTTGCTTAACTTTAGAGATTCTAGTGCTTCACTTGTGTGGGAAAAAATTGAAGAGCCTTCCATAGATTATCATGAGTTTGAAGAACTGTTTTCTAAAACAGCTGTTAAAGAGAGGAAGAAACCCATTTCGGACACCATTACAAAAACAAAGACTAAACAAGTGAGTACTCATTTAATTCAGATCTTTTCTAGGATGCTTTTTTTAACATAAAGACAGATTTTTACATGCAGCTGAGATGAATTATTCCTGGTGTAGACTTGTTACCATATATAAATGCACACTATAGAAAAATCAGAAAAGGAGAGAATGTAGGATGGATTTCAAAGCTGTACATGTTAAAGGCTGAAGATTTCTTTTTTCATAAATTACTTTTCAAGTATGTATTTTCTTAAAAATATCTTTGCTTTATCTACTTTAACAAAAATAATATTGAAATAATTTGGTGCATATATGATGTTTTGAAATTGACTGCAGATGTGCAAGGAATAGTATATATATTATTCTGATTAATTTTATACATTAAATAATGAGTTGCATACGATGTACCATGACTTCAGAGAAAAATTATGCTTCAGAATCTAATTCCTAGTGTTATACCAGTCAAAATGGTTTTAAGTTTGTTGTGTTTATGTATATAAAAAATATAAAGTTTATATAGACAATAAATGACAAGTACAGCTGGGAAAAATCCAACATTAATCAAACCAGTTTCTTGAGACAGAATGGTGTTCAATATAATAAAAATGCGAAGAATACATTAAAATGTCTAAGTTTAAATCCCAGAGTAAAATAATTGAATATGACTGAATCATAGTTTACATGACTATTTGGCTGTAATCTGTGTAAAAATCAAATTGAACTGGTATGCTAAGTAATTTTCAACTAAACTTTCAGGTCAGAGAGGGGAATGGTCTTACGTGGGTTCCTAAAAAGCAGTTAAAGCCCTTGTTTTATCTTGGTTTTACATTCCTGTGTTCAATTCAAAGCTAGGCAGTTCTTTCCATTATCTTTTGATGTGCAAGTTAGTGCTGTACAAGACATTATTCTACATGGGATACAGAGTGTGACTCTTTAAAATCTCTATTCACTAGACCTTATATCTGAATATGACCTATTAGTTATCCACTTCTTGGTTCTGGAGATCTTGCCCCCATAGACACATTCTGGTCAGGTGCTTTACTGTGCTGACAACTTGTGGCAGGCAACAGAACTGGTAATGAAGTTAGGATGATTATGCCAAGGTGTTGGATAAAACCTTTCTCTGGATGGACAGGAAGGATAGTGCAAAACACACATACCACTGTGCTGCGCTAGGCTGTATAACTGGGATGGGAGGAAATGTGAGGTTCTGTTGCTATCTTTCTGTCCTGCAGTAAATCTCCAAAATGCAAGACCTTTGCTTCTCTTTCCTCCTTCTAGAAAAAAGCCCTTTTTAAATGGTTATTTTTAGCTTAATTACTATCATAATTGTTTAAGTAAAAAAAAATATATAAAAGTGATACTGTGTGTCCCTGCACGTTTTATAAGATTTTGTGATGAAAATCTCTCAAAGTAGAAAGCATGACTGCTTATTTCTGTAAAATAAAGACAGCTTATAGACTGACAGTGATTATGAATAAACATTAGATGTGGATTTTAAGACTAAATATCTATTTTTCTTGTAATGCCATAAATTTAGATATGTTGTCAGTAAATTAAAAAAAAAAAAAAAGTAGTGCAAGCTAAATTTCAATGACAGATTGTTCTTAATTTCTTTGAAAAGAAGATGTTTTTCTGACAGAAATTTCCACACAGAAGTTTAGGGCAATCACAGTAGTTGCTGTCACCTAGCAGAAACATTCCTGTGGGCCATCTTGACTCACAGAAGAGAATTCTGTTTATCTGATAATCAAAGAAAGGTACTGCTCTCAAAAATGGAAAGAATTTGCCTCTAATAGAGAAGCCTGGCTTGTTAAATTGTAGTATCTGGAGAGAAAAGATTGACTAAACAGATAATCAGGCTTTCATTAGAACTATGGTTAGAGCTATCATTTATTGCCGATGTCAAAGTTAAATACTCATGTGTGAAAATCCAGTTAGGGCTTTTCAGAGTACTGCCATGAGACAATTGAAATAGAACAGCTTCACAAATATATTCCACATACACCGTCTCAGCAATTTGGAATTCAGGACTTCATTTTTAGAATTCTCTTAATTTATACTGCAGTAAACACTTGGATAATGAGGTCCATCCATGTTTAGGAGAAGAAAAAGTTATTTAGGGAAAGCATGTTTGTAATTCCACAAGTATGTTTTTTATAGGGAGCACTAAGTGCTGTTCAAGTGGTTACTGACTTACATGGCTTCTATGATAGTTCTGGGTGTTGTAAAGATCTTACAAATGGTGTTTCTGTAGTGATTTTTACAGGTACATGTTATGCAAAGCAGATATGTATTGTGACCTGTTGAACTATAAAGAAGCACTGTACAGAACAGAACCAGGACACTCCCTCTGCTGCTTTCCAGAAAAGCTGTTGTCTGGCAATTGGTTTTGCATTCATGTGCAGGCTCTCCTGAGTGAATGTATTGCTTAGATGGATTGGATGTAAAGTATAGGCTACACTGGAAATAGTAGTCATGAAAAAATGTACAGTTAACTCTCAAATGTATAAAGTATTTGGTACTCTATATAAACATATAATTTTAATAAAACTGTTTTTATTGCAAGCTGAAATAAAAATGTATTTTTGCACATGGCAGGAGGGAGAATTTTAGCTAATCTGTAGAAAGACTTGATAGTTTGGGGATGTTTTAGTGGGTGAAAGATTAATGATTTTGAAGTACGCTGCTGTTCTGCACACAGGACTTTCATTCTCTAAGCCAGAGAGTGTATGCATATGTTTGTTGTGTATGTATATAGATATGCATGATATAATTATTTCTAAATAGTGAGCACTTTTTAAGTGGTAAAATTATTCTCATTGCTCTGGGCTGACTGGGGTTTTTTTTGTTAATGAATGAGTTAATTTCATCCTATCCAACTACTGGTTGTAATTGTTTTCTCAGCATGACCATCTGCAATATGAAATATATATAGTAATACAATATAAATCTATAATGCTTTAAAAAAATCAATATTACACCTAGTAATTGAATGAAGGCTGCATAAAAATCCATTTCAGAACTTTAAAGAGGGAAAGAATGAAGCATTATTATTTATCTGTGAATGCAGCTGGTTTTATTCTTATCACCTCCTATTTGGTGCTATGGCAAAAACTGATTTATTTTGCTCTGTTAATGAATACATATCCAATTCTCAGGTGCTGTAGATGTGTGAAGGTTCACTCAAACGAGAATGGCTACTAAATGTTCAAAGTCCTTTATAGGCTATATTGTAGGTGGGGCTGCAATTGCTACCTATTAAAGTGGTCTGACTTTCATTAGAAGTGGCTGTTAAAACGTTGCCAAAATTTAGACTGCAAGTTTTGTTGGGTGGGTTTTTTTCCCACAATTTGTGTCTCCTTCATTTTGCCAATGTTTAGAAAGGAAACAAGGTCTGGTTTTGCTCATGTCCACATAGTTTCATAGACTTGAATTATGGAGAAGTTTTATTACTTTTATATTTTTAGCTGTATGAAGGGTGTCTTGAATTTTGACACTCTGCAGGTTATAGGTCTGTTCCTGTTGCTTAGGAGGGACTTCAGGTATAATCCTGATGATTTTTTTCTGACTTTTTACTGGTAGTCTGGAAAACAGGAGCCAAGAGGAGGGAGGCAAAGGAAGATTAAGAAAGTAACTGGGGAAGGAGTGAATAACTGAGGAGATCTGACAGCTGAAAATATAGAGCATATTAGCTGTGATTCTGTGTCACCTCTTATTTTGTCTAAAGTAATTTCACTTGGAAACTTTTATTGAGACTGAGGTGTCTTTGATCTGGATGATCCTTTAAACCAAAATGTCCATCTCATCAAACCTGTGGTGTTTGACCCAAGCAGAGGGTAAAACTCACTCTTGTGTCTAGTTCAGCTGTGCCATGTAGTTACAATACTAGTTTTGATTATGTGACTGGGTAATCTTTTTCAAAGAACCCTTTCCATAGCTCATGTGGTCTGCATGGAATGAGTACAGTTCATAATGATTACCTATTAAATTAAGCTGGTACCTGTGTCAAAAATTGCTTTATAGCAGTTGTTGCAGCACTTAAAACACAAGTAAGTAATAGAGCAGGAAGAAAATGGTCTAATGATTAAGGCCACATACTCAAGAACGACGGTAAATATGATATTAAGAATATTAAAAATGGTACACAATCAGAAAACCTTGATATCAGACAGCATAATAAGGATGTAAAATGGACTGAGCTGACTTGCATAGGTTACTTTCCTAACTTTTGAACAGTCATTTTAGAAACTTTACTGGTAATCCTCTAACTGTACTTATGGAAAATATTACTTAACTAACTGCAACGAATTTTTCAATCACACACCATGTGCTTATAATCTATCATGTAAATGAAAAAAATGTTAAAGATTTTCTCATGTGGGAAGTCCACTACAAATCTATTGACATGAAGATTTAAACACTGTTTCTACTCCAGAATATAAATAGTAGATTGCTAAAAGTTTGTTTTGTTTCAAAAGCCTTAGGTGCATAAAAGATGTATCAATGAAACAGATTAGATTATGATTTCAGGATATTTGAATTTTAAATTGGACATAAAGAAACTGTGGGAAGAGCATACTTCTGGAAATAAAATGCCATTCCAGTCCTTAGAGTTAGAATGTGATTCTTGTTTTTTTAGTAAGGGACATTTTACTATTGCTCAGCCTCCTGTTGAGGAACACAATGTTTATCTAACTGAACTAGTTTCTAACTGAATTTAAGCAATCTAAGTATTTTTTTTCACCTAATGTCATAAAAGAGGAATATTAACTGGGGCAAGAATCTCTTAGTAAAAGATTACTCCTACAGTTATAGTTTTATGATGTTAATTTCAAACAGTGCTATTTTAGCGCTAAAACAGCACAAAAGGACATGAATTGTTTCTCATCCATCTTGGTAAAAGTTTTATTTATGAAATAACACAACAGGGTAATAGAGAAAATGTATGAACAGTAAATACTATGTTTCATCACTACCCTCAAGCATAAAGTTTCAGACATGGCTGCTTAACTCCACTAATTTGCATAACATTTCAACAGCTTGCATCTAAAATTTTTTGAAAAAAAGATCTAGATTATGAAATTCTTCAGTGGGTAAAGAAAATAGCTCATTTCTAGGGGGGATTTTCTGTTTTGGTTATGATAGGAGACAGAAATGCTGAAAATTATGCTTTGTTATTGGTTGAGTTCAGTTAAATCATTATGTGTCATCAGCACGCATATATTGTTAGACAGCTAGGACTGGGTGTTGGTTTTGGGGGCTTAGCTTTGTTGTTTTTTTTTTTTTTTTGGTAGATATTAAGGAAATGTTTTTGATCTCTTATTACATCAAAGTGACCACACTACTTGAAGTAGTCCCTGCTTCCACTTTCACAATTGCCATTACTTGCCATGAGTTACTTCTGAATTTACCTTTAAAAAAAGGCAAACAAAAGGTTAACTAAAACCTGCAACACACATAAAAACCCCCACCTGTAAGAGTATATTATTCTGTTTTACCTATAAGAAATATATAAATGGGAAAGATATGATGGGTCCACTTCTGTGATTGCTCATTTTGCACTTGGAATACTGAATCTTGAATCTGTGGAAAAGACTTGTCACAATGCCTGGTGAAAAGGTGACTGCATTATTGCCCTGATCCGATCCCTTAACAGTTTTTTTGGAACTTAGTTGTTTCTGCCTCTTCCCTGCCATATGCATGAGCAATAGGTCTTTGTAAAGTGGGGTTTCCTGCATGTTACTTTGTGTAATGTACAGTAGTTTTTCTTAACCAGTGAGAACTTTGGGATAATTTCTCTAAACTCTCAAAATCAGAAACAGAAAGCAAGAATCATTGAGAAATCCCATGCATTAAATAAATATTATTCTGGGGAAAAGGAATCTTCATATTTTTTGCCTCAGGGTTCTCATCAAACATGTGTCTTGCATTACCTTTCACTAAATATCTATATGACTGTTTTTGCTTGTGTTAAACAATCAGAAGAAATTTGGCATGTAGTTTGTTTACTGCTCAACAATGAGGACCACTCAACAATTAGAAAGTTTGTCCTAGACTTCAGGCTCCAGATAATATCTCTAGCTTCCTTTTTATTTATTTTTTTAAAATTTGTTTAAGAGTTCCAGAATCTAGACTAAAAAGGAGCTGTGTATCGTGTCTCAGACTTTATGTCTTGAAGAGATTGAATTTTTTAAATTTTTGTTGTTCTGCCTTTAAATGGTGTCACTTGTCTGTAGCCTGTAGGCCCAGACTATGCAGCTGATTTATTTTATTGTTTTAATTTTAAATGTGGGAACTGCTTTAGGCACTTATGCTAATATTCATATTTTCTGAATTAGTGTTGTATTGTTACATCTGTTCTATTGGAGGAAACTCTAGTATTCACACAACTGACTGAAATTGAACGAACTGCAAAATAGAAATTAGTATAAAAGTTGACATAAACCCTACATTTTAAATAAAACCAGAGAAAGTTGGTAGCTGCTGTGTGAAACTCCTTTATCTATTGCTGCTCTGCACCCATTCACCTGACAGTCATGCTCTTAGTAACCCTTTTGATACCATCATGGTTCAGAATTTTGGCAGCAAAGATAACTTATCCTTCATGTGGACAGTGGTTTTTTAGCTTCTAATCACTGTCAAAATGTGGCACTCAGCAATTAATTATTCTGGCTGTCAGCTCACTTTCAGAAGCTGCTTCTTTTTCCTGCTAACTTTTAAGCCAGGACTTGAAAGGATCTACTAGGTCACTAATTCTGGTCCTGTTCCCTGGACAGGAATCATGTTCTAGCCTGCATGACAACAACATGATTAATTTATTTGCTTCTTTTTTCTCTAGTTGATCCCCTTGTTTTAGCTGTAAGTCTGATCTTAGTAGCACTCTGAGCTTTAGAATTCTGATGGAAGATAGTCAAAAACTGTGATTTCACAATTTAAAGCAAATATAATAGTACATGGGTGATGAACTGAAAGTGGGAGATTCCCAAGAACAGACTCCAACTCATCCCTATTCTTTGGGCCTCCAAGAGGGAAGAGTGTAGTTTTGCTTCCTTTGGAAAAGTCAAGTTGATTCTAGGTAGGTTTACATCTGAATGCAGGTTTTTTTTGTGGAAGACCACTTCACAAAATAGTATCCTGCATAATTTCCACTTCTACTCCATTTTTACGGAATCTGAGGGACAGGAAACGTACAAGCTTACTTCAGATGAGCTCTTGCCACTATGAGTGACTATTGTTTTCTGATAGCACTTTTGCAATGAGTTTGCATTTGATTTTTAATTCACTTTATTTGTCAGTTTTGGGATAGTTTTCTAATTCAAAAGAAAGGCAACAAAGGACTCTCACTATATGCTGACACCAGCAAGTAGTTATGCTATTTATACAAGATGTTTTGGACTTCAGCAATAACGATAGGAGCTGAAATCAACAGTTCCCCAACACTTTCTTTACCAATTTCAGTCTGTTCAATGTTGTTAGAATACACAACTTTAGAGTGAAGTTTTTGTGTTGCTGTTGACACCCACATTTTTGAACTTTTTTAATGTAACGTATGATATTGTTTCTTTTGTTGCTCTGCCTATCCTGCAAGTATGGTTTGGTAGCAACATCAGTTGAAGAAATTCTTTTTGAAATTTTGTACACACTTTTCTTTCCTTTTTTTAATGAAATGGAAGATACTTGTTTGGTTGCTATTA
This sequence comes from Phainopepla nitens, assembly GCA_013400175.1. Taxonomy (NCBI): domain Eukaryota; kingdom Metazoa; phylum Chordata; class Aves; order Passeriformes; family Bombycillidae; genus Phainopepla; species Phainopepla nitens. The sequence goes on along the minus strand of VXBQ01012830.1, from coordinate 454,929 downwards.
CAGATTGCAACTTAATTGTTAGAAAGATTTGATCTATACCTTGCTACCCAAGATCTACTTTATTTTGTAATCAATTTGTAGCTGCAAAGAAATAAATTGATAACAGCTTCTCTGTACAGAAGAAAATCTTGTATTGACCCAGCTTATCTCAGTTCCCGGCTTGAATGAAATTTTTGTTCCATTTAAAAAATATTTAGAGTGATTATAGACTATTAGAAGACTAGTGCAGGTTATCCCAATTGTATTTTTCTGAATTACATTAGTTTTACATTTAAATTCAGAAAAATCTGACTATCCTATCCTATTCCATCCATTTGACTTCAGTTTTAAATTCCTAATACTATATTAAATGGATTAAAAAATTACATAGGAATTTCTTAGTAAATTTTGAGAGGTGATGTCAGTATCCATGCCTTGAGTTTAGGTCTTTAACCTTGTGAACATCAGTTATGACACACTTGTTTTCCAGTTTTAAAATTTTTTGTTAATGAATAGTATTTTTGCTGTTGAGGCATCCCAGTCCAAAAGGGAAGGGAACACACAGATGTGCAGATGCTCATGGTCAAAAAGGAATGACAAAAATCAGGTAGTCTGTAAAAGCCTACAAAGTCTTACTAGCAAATTATACACTTGTCATGGACATTAATATGTTATTCCCTTATTTTCCAGTATAAGCACACAGAGATAGGTTTTGAATAAAGAGGTAGAGTGAACGAGAGAAATTGGAGAGAGGGAGGGAGGAAGACAACCAGTCCTTGCTCCAGTGTCGATCCAGCTAATGGGATGTCCAGAGTCCTGGAGCATGTATACCTGAGCTTCATGGGGCTACCTATTTATAGATAAGTTTCTTGCTTTCTATGCAAACCAGTTATTATGCACAGTTCATTCCTCTAGACCTTTCTAGAAATGGGCTGGAGGGCTTTGGGGGTCACTGGTGTCTTGACTCCCACTCTACTGGGTTGGCTTTTGGTCAACAGTCCTTTTTCTCAAGATCATTCCTGCATGTGTACTGTACCATGCTGTGCTTATCTCCAGGAGCCAGAGCAAGGATTTCTGTCCCAGAAAATTTCTGCCCTAACCCCATAAGGCCCCCTTCTCCAGCCATATTCTGTTACTTCTCATAGCATGTTATTACCAAGGATCCTTGGTTGGCTGCACAACGATCTGGCTGTTCATGTTTGAGAAAGACATTAGTCCCTTATCTTCAAGGCTTCTACAGATATATTTTCACTCCACGGCAGCTAGTTTGGCATCTGTGAGAGAAGGGGGATGAAATAGCTTCACAATCAACGGTTATGAAGATTTAAGATGGGAAAAAAATAAAATTAAACAGTTGGCCAGCCAACCACATCCTCAGAAAGCCTATACTGTAAGTACAGTGAGTTTCTCAAGTTTCCTTTCTTAAGCAGTTCCAGTGGCAGAGTTCAGGGTCAGGCTTTTCCTTCTCTTCTACTATTCAGTCAGTGTACTGACCTGTATCTGAACATGTAAGTGAATCAAAGTTGGTAATGAGTCAGTGAATCACAGGGCAACCATCTTCTGGGTACATTTTTAATTTTTAAGATGTGAATTGCACCATGAAATTCTTTACTCTGGCTTACTTTTTCTAATCTCTTTTCTCTTAATTTATTTTTAAATAATTTTGCCAATGTGGCTGTAGATAATACAGCCTCTTTGTGCTACAACAGTAGCGGTGTAACTTGCAAAAATATGTATATGCTTCCTGACATGAACTAAGAGTTTTAATTATCTGTCTTTTCCTTTTTCCTCCAAGTGACTCACAAAGTTCTTCATCAATGTATTTAGTACAGTGTAAAACTCAGCAACCTATGTAGATAACCTCTTTCTTCTATGCAATGGCTGAATCCCTGCTTTGAAAATTATTTCATCTAGAATCATGTCACTTTACAGATAAGAGTCCTTTGGCATTACTTGTTTCTCCTAACAATGATATACAATTTACATCAAGTTGAATTCAAACAACTTCAAGCCCTATGTAAGATAGTCTGTGAATAACATGCTGCTTTCATGCTTGCAAAACCAACATGTATGAAGGTCTATTTTCATCACTGATTTTAACCCCATAAGGCAAGACATTTTGATGGCTTGATTTTGTTTGTTTGTTTTTTTCTATTTTGAAAACAAAAAAGCTTTGTGACCTTTTATAATACTTAAAGTGAGCAAAGAAAACCCCAATGTCTATGTGGTTACTTTGATTTCAAAATAAAATTCATATTGGCGCCTACTATGTCAAACATTCAAATAAAATACAAATTCTCACAGTTTTAACTTACATCAAAGACTGAAATCATTGTGTGGTTTTGGAAACCAAAGCAATTCCAAGATAGACACAGTTGGAACTTTTTTTTCATTTGACAGCATGTTTCATACACTTGGTAACATCAGTGTGAAGTAAAGTGCACATAATGAAGAAGGAAGACTACGCAAACCTTTATAGTGACTCTTAGGATTAAATTCAACTAGGTGACAAAGTTACATACACTTGTAATGGATTTATACAGCAGAAGCAAACTTTAAGAATAATAAATTTGCTCATTTTTGGATATGTCTATAGAGTACTAAGAACTATTTCTTGACTATCTCATTAGTAATGCAAAATATCTTATACATTATTCTGCATAATATAATAATACTTGCGTTTGTTTTGGCAGGTTGTCAAGTTGTTAAGTAACAAAAGATCTCAAGCTGTTGGAATATTAATGTCTAGCCTTCATTTAGACATGAAGGACATTCAGCATGGTAAGTGAAATAACTATTGATTAGTCTCAGATCACATAATTATCTGGAAACGCTTAATATTTATATCTTTTGATACATAAAATAAATTAATATGAGGCCTCTTTTACACTGCTTTTTCTGAAAATAGCTTGTTCGGCATTAATATTCCACTTTCAGCATCAGCTGTATAAATAATATATAGTATAGACACTTTTGATTTTTGGTCTTTTTGAGGAAAAAAGAATGATGTGTTTTTTATTTTAATTCAGATAACCTTGGGACATATCCAGAAAAGTGAATGATAATGTTTAATTTTTTTATTTTATAAAATGGTTCCTATATTTGGGTTAGCACAAGCTGTGGCATTCTTTCATCTTCAATAGCATTTTTTACAAAGCGAGATCTTTTAGGGGAGTGTAATACTTTTCACATTTATGCTAAGAGACAGTAGTGCGAAAAGGTGAAAAGCGAAATTGCATTTATATTCAGAGCATCCCTTATGTTTCCCAAAGGCTTTGGATAGATTTGAAGCAGATTGAATTATCCTGTGAAGTGCCAGCCTATCTATTAAATAAACGTGGTTTCAAGTATAACACAGACTTCATAAATCACAAAAACATCTTGTGAACTTTCTAGGCTACATATTTACAGCTATGCATTCAGTTTACTATGATTTGCTTATTTTGTGAAATTATTCACAAATAGAACAAATTTGAGAGCATTCTGTCAGCTAGTAACTCATAACCACAGTTTTAAAGTTTTATTAAACTGTTTTGATGGTTACTAGACTTCCTCAAGCTGAAGTGCTTAAGATGGTAGTCATAGAGCAAGGCGCCAGTACTGGCGCCAAGAAGGACTTGATATTTCCAAAGCTAGCAGATGTAGTTCAGTTAAGTCATAGAGCAAAATCTGAAAACAATGATATGGTCCTTTCCTTCAGTCAAATATTCAACTTGGTTTCAGTTAATAATGAGAACCTTATGAAAAAAGGAGTCCACCTAACATCTGTGTCTGTGGTAAAGCCAACACAAGTTCATTGAAAATTTGCTTGCTTAACATGCAACACTAACAATAACATGGCATGAATGTCAGTAGTTGAAGGGGTCAAACAATATTATTCTTAACCTTTATCCTATTACAATATTAAGCCCACATGATATCTAAGAGCTGTGTGCAGATTTTGTATATTCCTCTTTCAATAGCTGTTTTCTAAAACTAAGTCTTTGCAAAAGGCAATTAAATAGTCCTTTTATTCCCTTGCTGTGCAGAAGTGATAGAACAAACACAAGAAAACTTGTTTCTGGTGGGGGAATTTATGAAAATGGTTGATGCTATAAGTCTTTTTTTTTTTTTTTTTTAAGAACATAAAACAGGCATGGAGAAAGTGTGGTGAGAAGCAGGAAATAAATTTGCATGGTGGGGGCAACAAAAATAGAGATACTGCTCAGAAGTACTTCTGGCACCAGTCACTCCATGGAGAGGTCTCTGAGTGATCTAACCATAGAGCACATGCAGAAATTATAGAATCACAACTCCAAGTATTTAGCTTTACCTTTATGTATGCAACGTTGTTAATTCCTTATTAAAATAAAGATTTTACATATTTTTGAGTGTTGTAACATTTCAGGTTTTCTGCTGCAATTTGACATATTAACAAGAATGTACTAACAAAAATTCAAATAATGATCAAGTGCCTGCATTAACAAAAATAGTTGACATATTTGCATCTTTATACATTAACATTTAAGTTATATGACAATGAATATAGTAGAAAATGTGATTAGCGTTTTTTTGTCCCTGGCCCAGGGTTTTAGTAGTGGTCTTGAGGTTTTTTCATGTTTGATGTACACTGACATGCAAATTTACACATATCTCAGTACAATACAAGCAATTGTTTTCCATAAGGAATGCAGTCAAATGAAACTTTATCCCATGCCCCTCCTGACAATTGGTGGTACTAGGCAACATATAGCCTTCTTATAAATATTCCCTATATCAAACGTAAAGCATATTTTTAGGATGCAGTGTTCATGCTAATCACAGAAATGTAGTTTGTTTTTTTTTTTACTGGCCTCAGAAAGGCACCCAGAAGGAGAGAGAAACTTTCAGTGCTGAGTGATATTCTATTTCTTGTTTTGCATTCTACTTACTGTGTTGTATTTTTATGGTGCTTTTGAAAAAATTTGAAGTTCTACATGAACAGAAGGGAAAATAATTATGCTCGATACTAATCCACCTCATAAATTTAGGATTTCAAGTTTTAAATGATATTATGTTTAGATGAAGACCTTAAAATAGCTTGAGATCTGGTCAAATGTTGTATTTAATGCCTTGTAAAATTTTTGTTCTTTGGTTGCTGTTTTTCATGTAGTTTTATTTGCTTTTTAAGATACAAAATAATGATGAAATATTGTCTGCAAGAATATTGTCTGCATATCTGACCCGATGTGGCATTTAATAGAACATCTCAGTATATTGTAATACATCTTAAATAGATTTCTTTTATTATATGGTTGTTAAGTGTCTGCTTGTAGAATTGCATTTGTCTGCTTCCAGCTTTGGAAATAGGTTTAGTAAGACAAATGCCTAGAGCCTGTCTGCTTTAAAAATATTTTTACAATGTGGAAGGAGTAGTTGTAATAATCAGAATACATTTGTTCTGAACTCTAGTATATCTTTCTAGTAGAGCTTCAAAGTCTGCTCGGTTAATTTTTGTTGGTGTGGGGATTTTTTTAGTAGATTCTAATTGCTAACAGAACTCCCATCTATTTTATGCAGACAAGGGTAGAACTGTAAGAAATGTTGGTCTCTTTAGTTGCAGTGCCCTTTCTCTGTTATTAGTACTAAAACAAGTACTTGTGGTTTCTCTGATTTCATGCAAGGTCTTACTGATGCCTGGTTTTTTTGCAGTCATCTATCAACTATGCACAACACTTTATCCAGGCGTTTTGCTTGCTTTCGTGTTTTCACTACACCGCAAATATCCTTTATCCAGTATTATGTTTCCACTGGAAATACTGCTGTATTTGGCTGCATGATATGGGCAAAACTTGAGAAATGCCAAACAAGCACTTCTTACCTTTTTTTTTTTTCCTTTATAGTTCAGATTTTCTTCCTAGAGAAAAGACTTGGAGTTTAACATTGATATTTGGGGGGGGGGGGTGCAGTTTCTTAACATTTCAGAGATGCAATATGCGCTTCGATTAGGGATACAACAAGATTCTGGTGTAACTGCATAGAGTAACCTATGATGAATACCCTATACATTAAAACACAATTTCACATTAAGCCAGTGTCTGCGTCTGCATTTAGGGACCATGTCTTGTAAATAAGGTATCCTTTGTTCAAGTTGTCTATTAGCACTTGAAATATAACAACTGTTTTAAATTGCAGCCACAGTGCAGATAATAATTTTGTCAGTGCCTTCCCCAATCCCCTTATTTATAAAGAAGCAGTGTATCTTCCTCTGTGTTTACAACTGGTAATAAGTGCTGTAAGAATAGCAAAAAGTTGTTCTGTGTGTGTATAAAAATAGAAGGAAAAAATTAAACTGAAGATGTCAGCCAGGAAAAAAAGGCAAATTTGGTATTTTGTGCTAAATGTTAAATTTATTACACAGTGAGACTTTTATCTAGTATTTATTTCATATATATTCCTTGGCACATGAAAACTGTCTTAGTTCTAAGCATGCCTTGTAAATGTTGAAAGTAGAAGTTTCTCAAAAATGGCATATGCAGTTCTTTGTCTTTTGAAGTTGTCTGTTATCTTTTCCAATTTATTAAGTTTCTCTCAACAAGGTTTGTCACTCCAGGGACTGTGTTGCTGCAGTACTCTTAAACTATTTTTCTGTAAAATTTTGCATAGTAACTTGTGATTGCCCTGGCTCTGTTGAAAGTAGTTTGGAGATTTCTGCCTCTGAATTTTGGATGACTTCTCATTTTCCTCATTTAATAAGTCATTTTTCTCCCTCTCTGCAACACTGGTAGTCTTCAGAATTTGATGGAAGTACCTGTCCCACTCTCATATCTGCAGGGGGGAAAAAAAAGGAAGGCTAAGACACTGTTTATTACAGGCCTCAAAAAAGAATGAACTAGGAAAAACAATTACAGAAAGGGCAGGAAGAGTCACCTAACAGCTGGTAAAAACCAACCTTGTAATCTGGACTTGAGCTTATTTTACCAGAAGTTATATCTGCAGCAGAGTTTGTTCTGCTAACAGCAGTACAACTGTGAACAACAAACATATCTTCTGCCCTGAATTCAAGACAGATGTGCAGGAAGTGAACACACTTTAAATGTCAGCAAGAAAAAGAAAGGCTTATTCTTAGTATTTGACAAAAGAACAAGAGAAACTTGGGTTTGTTTTCTTAATTGACCACTCATGCTGACATGTAGAACTGATGAGCAAGGAGAGACTTTGTCAAAGGTTTAACTACATTATTTCACTAGAGAAGAATGATAAAATGTTTCTTACACTGCATTCAATGTTCTGAATAGGAATTATCCATGTATTGAACTATCATGTAGTCTGGGTCCAAGAGATCCTCTAAATGGAAAGCAATCAGGAAAGAATGACTGAACATCTGGAAAACAAGATTTAGGATTAGTTTACTTTTATACAGAGTCCAGAGGTGATCTGAGCATTATTTATCCTAACAACTATGTGTGTGTACAAGCACAGTCATCTGAAATTTATGGTACCCATTCTTCAGAAATATTTCAGTACCTTCCTAAAAGACATCTTACTGATTAAACAAGTAATGAGGACAGAACAATACATTACTGAATCAAGTTATCTGGCCACTGTTACACTAGAAAGTACCAGTACACCTGCTGCCCAAAAATTGTTATTTCTGTCCATTTAAGTTATGGGGGAAAATGTTGGCTGTAGGAAGACTTGCAGACCTTTTTTGTTAGATGTCAAGTATGTATTTCTTTATTAAATTAATGATAAATAAAGTTATTGCAATCAGTGCAGGTTAATTACAAAGACTGAAACTTTACCTGTTACTTCTGGTTTATTAGTAGAGAATTGAAATTCTTCAAATGTTTATCTTTTTTTTCTAATCAAATATTGTGTGTGCAAATACCAAAACCTTAAAAGATTATGAAGTTCCTCTCTGATAGCCTTTATGATGCCTATTTAGATTCTTCAGACAAACACCCAAGTAAAGATTTGTTTGATTCCGCAGTTTTTTTGTCTCCTGTACTAGCACTTCCTCAAACTTCACACCATAATTCTGAGTCTTACCTCTACTTCTTCTTGACTTTATGCTACCATATTCATTACATTATGCCTGCTGTTAGATTGTATGCTTACATGCTTTTTTCGCTTATAATTATTTTACAAGCTCCTATTGGGAAATTATTGGGAAGGAAAAAAATGGAATACACAAAATGACTTTTATAGAATACAGGCTAGAGTTAAATTAGAGTACCACACATATGTATTGCTGAAGATGTTTCTATTGCTTTGATGCTGTTATTATGCCCTCAGTGTTCTGTATTGAGCAGTGATTTTGAAGCCCTTGTCTGGCCGCTCCTGTCAGATGCAGTTAGGGACGAAGGACAACAAAGGTCCTTGGAGAGTTTCTAGTACAGTTTCCAATGGATGTGGCATAAACCCCTGAGCTGTGGGTGAAGGACCTGAAGGCCAGTCCTGAGTATTTAAAGCATGCCTCTAGTCCTCTTTCTATCTTCTAAGATTTTCTGAAACTTAGTTTGCGTTGACCAGAGATCAATAAAGCAATAGCAACAGTTGCTAAGGAAAAATACAACTTCAATTATATATATATATTTTAATATATGTACAATACATCAAGATAATGAAGGACAGAACTATTAGTATCATCAGGAAAGGAACTGAATGTTTTATGTGATATCTTTGTAATTTACACTTAAAAACAAATTTATAGAATTATACAGTTTTTTCCTATAATGCAAAATGCATTTTAATGAACATAAGTTTAGGATTTTAAATGATGGAAATAATATTGAGCTTTCTTCACAATATTTGAACTAGCAGAGACTAATTACTGCCACATTGGACAGTTTGGATAATTAAAGATTTTTGTTGTTGTTAAGAACATATGAATGTAATTTAATAGAGAAGTTTTGTAAGAAAATGTAACTGCATTGTCTGTCTGTTGTTTCAGTTGAAACCATGGGTTTTTTCTTGCAAGTCTGATCGAACTTTGAAAGTTAGAGAAAAGTTTCAGGGATGTTCCTTCCTCCCAAAAGAAAAAAAAAAGTACTGTTATTTCTCATTTGTATACCATGTACTCACTCAGAAGAGGGATGATTACAAAATTCTTAGCATAAAACCTACAAAATGCATGCTGTTAACATTAGTACCATTAACATTAGTAAAAATTGGGTGGCAGGAAGGAGAAAAAGAATAGCTTCTCTTCTATAGCAGAAGTATTTTCCACTAGTCATACTCTTATACAATGCTGGACTACATAGAGATTCTAGTATTATTAAAATTAAGAAATCCCTATTAATTTAGAACTCCCAATAATACAGTTACATAATTTTTCACTAAATCAAAAGGTTAAAAAGGATGTTTGCCACAACAGTTTGTTTGCGATTTTCTATGTGTTTGTTCGATATGAATACATTTATACATGCAAAAAAATTGCATTCAAAAATTAATGCCACTTATATGTATATAGCTACGAACAATTTAAATACCAGGTAGGTAAAATGGAGATTTATTATCATTGCAAGAAAAATAAGTAAAACTTTTTTTTTACATTCAGTGTACCTATAATTCCATTTTTATAAATCATTTTAAAATAAATTAAAACTAAATTATATTTGACCCAATTAAAACTGTAAGTTATATTGGACCAAATGGAGATCTATCTAGCTTTTTACCTGATCTTCTCTGTAGATAATCATAAAATAAAAAGCTAAGGTGAGTGGCACTGACCACTGATTATGTAATTTTTGTAGGTCTCTTATCTTTTTGCAGTAGTTCGCTTCAAACTGAAAAGTTTATTTACACAGCTTTCATACATGTTATCTGTTTTTTGATTCTTCTGTGTCACCCGTCTACAGTCCATGATTCTTTTTTTTCTTTGCCAATGAGGTGACTGACTAGCTCTGCATACTGCTTTCAAGGTCTTTGTGCATCATATGCCTGTGCCAAGAAGTCACATCATCTTCTTTTAGGCTCTGTTTATTCTGTTTTGTTGCTGATATTTTGTTTGCCCTTCACTGCTGCTAATTTTTGAGCTTATGTTTTTCAGGGAACTAGGAAAGGAATCTGAGTGTCTTTTGGGGGTAGCAGTTGCTAATTTTGTATGCATCACAGGACTTTTTCAGTCTGGGTTTTTTTTTCCCATCTACTTTGCATGTACTGACACTGAATACTTGAGAGATCCTTTTATATGTGTTTGTGGTCAGCTTTTAAGTGGTGTTGCTATCTGAGAACATTGATGCCTCAGGCTCACTAAACAGCACAGTAACCTTTAGAGGTCCTAGTAAGGCTTCTTTGCTGCAGATTTCTACTTTGAAAACTTATCATTCATTTTAGTAATTTGTTCTCCTTTTTTTTTTTTTTTTCTGAGCAGGTTTTGGTATTTTGTTGGTTTGGATGCTTTTAATCCAAGTAGATGTTTCCTCTTACAGCATGACAGCATAATTTTTTCTGAAATCTTAGATAAGGATAGTGAGGAGTCTTTTGCAAATTCAGCATTAACCTGATCATTCTTGCCTGGGCCTTTGTGGACACTCCATTAAAGCTGTACTACTTAATTTGTTGTTCTTGAGTGCCTACCACAAATTGTGTTACCTTGCTTTCTCATAACATTGGTTTAGCTGTATGTTCTTTAAAAAAAACTGTTCTTCTGAATAATACACAGGCATTTTCCAGGCATAAAAATCAGACTGACTAGTTTGTAGTTTCCAGTATCATCTGAGGAATGCTCTTAAAATTTTCATTTGTATGTTCTGAAGCTTGTTCAATTTGAGACGGAGCCCAAAACATATCACTTGAGAAGTACAGAACTTGTCTGAGAACCTCTTTGACCTTTTCTGTGGTTGTGAATCCTTACACAAATACTTTGTTTAACCTTTTATGATTCTCTTTCTTTTGTGCTCTTTTTACAGTCAGATTATCTGCATGACCAGCTGTTTCCTGTCAGGCTTCATACATGTGATGTGTTTGAAAGCAGTTTTATTACTAGCTTTATGCATCTGCAAGTTTGGTTTAGACCTTTTTGTTCCCGTCCAATTTACACTGAACTTCCAAGACTTTGCTTTTTGTTTTCTTTGGCTGATTTCCACTTTTGAAGAGTAGATATTTACAGGTGTTCTCCATGCTCTTATACTTAATGATATGTGTGATTTTGAGAAGTAGGAATATTGGGGATATGAAAAGACAAAGGAGGGAAAAGGGTGCATTTAAATTCATCAGTTGATTTTTTTTTTTTTGTCTGTGGCTCTAATGAAGTGTCTTTAAGCTTTCTTCTGACCTTCAACCTTTTTTTAGGCTTTCAGCTATCCTCTCATTTTAAGCTAATTTCTGGTTGTAAAATCTACATTTATGGTGTTACTCCTAAAAATCTTATTCCCTCATCCTATGGAGAAATTTCGTTAAAGGCTGGTTTGGTGTCTCCAAGTTCTTCGTAATTTGTACATTGTCATCAAGTGTTACTTCACCTCTTCTGGTAAATCTGCCTAGCTGCTTTGAGTAATAACTCTGATGCCATAAAATTTAGATCCGAATGATGGCTCAAGCAATTTGGTTAACAGATTAAACCTTACACTAGTATGTTTTCTGTGTGGCATATCAGCTTACACATAAACTGCAAAATACCATTTAGGAGTCATTATTAAGATGCTTGTTGAGTGATCTGAGAGAGCGCGCTGTGTTTTTTTCTATTTAGCCGTGAACTTCCTCCACAGGGAACGCGGTAGATCTTTTACACCCAATTGCTTTATCTTCTCGGCTAATGCTCCTTTCCGTATTCGCTGCCTCTCTTGGGCTGTAACCCTTTACGGCACCGTTTACACCCTTACATTGTTAATATCATGTCACGCTGATTATCGTCCTTCTGTTCCACTCGGAACAACCATTACATCCACCAGGAAATACAAGCCTTCCCTTTGCAGATGTTAGGTGACTCTAGGGACACACATCATTCACAGCCTGGCCTTTCCCTGTTGAGCTCGGTTTACCAGAGTTGCTGTCCCGCCTCGCCTCGCTCGCTCATGGCCGCTCCGCGCTCCTCCCCGGGCGGGGCCGTGGCGGCCCCTCGCACACCGCCGCGGCCGCCGAGCGCCGGGGGGACCGCTGCCGCCGGGCCCTGCTCCCCGCTCCGGCAGCAGGTGGCAACAGCGGCCCGCGCTGCCACCGCCCGTCCGCAGCTCCGCCGCCCGCCCCTTCTCGGGAGGCGCCGGCCCTGCCGCCGGCAGAGCAGAGCTTCTGCCCCAGCGCCGGGGAGGCGCCCGGCCGGGCAGGGCTCTCGGCCTTGCGGCTCCGCGAGGCGCTGTCTCTCGGCACAGTCCTCACTCAGGAATAGCTCCTTTAAACAGTAGTTCCGAGTGTAAGGAAGAGAAATGCGAAGATGGTAGAGTGGCTTGTTTGCTGTGTCCATGCATCATCCATGATAGGGGAGGGTAAGAAAAGGTGCCGGGGAAATGATGGTATTTTGCTTAGTGTGAGTGTCCACTGCTCCCTGGGCTGCTGTCAGTATGTTGGTGTTCCTGTACCTGTCACTTTATGAGGTACCTGGATTTCTCCTACTTACTGCTTTCTCGTCTTTCTCTTGTTTTATTGTTACCCACAGGCAATGAAAGATCAGGTTAATTTCTGTTGTTCTGCTGTCTCACATGAAACCTCCCCAAGCAATGGGTGTAAGGTTCTGTTTCAGGTGAATGTGGTTTCTGTTTTTAGTGAAGTTGCAATTGCTATGGCTACGTAGACACAAAATACAGCTCAGTGTTATTGAACTGAAACAATATCGACTGCCTCCCATAACACTGACGTTCTCAGTAAGCCGAAACTAGGCATGATACTGTAATAAATATGTGGCTCCAAATAACTTTTAGAGTTTTTTTCTTCTAATGTATGTATTTTAGTTTTCTGCGTACATGGGCATTGGGGGGTTTTTTGGGATTTTTTTTTTGGTTGGTTGGTTTTTGTTTTTTGTTATCCCAGCCTTTATTTCCTTGAATTAATACCAGGCTTTGAGAAATGCTTTGGAGTGTGAAAAAACATGGAACTTAAACCCTATACAGGCATCTGTCTGCACTCAGCTATCACAGTATTGTAATTTGAATTAGTAAAGCTGTGTCATCTGTCATGTACCTAGCCAAAAATCTTTTTTCATTATTTTCATAATCCCACCACACTTATAACACATATAATCTTGTATCACAAGATCATTACATCACTTTCTTAGCACCTGTAGCTCCTTAGTACTCTAACTTCAGAATATTTGGTGAAAGGCTTAACATGCCTTAGTACGATGAAATCCCTGGTGTGTTTATCCAGACATGAGACAGGGCAGTCATGTAGAATACCAGGCAACATCTAATGTGCTGTCTGCTGTGCCAAAAATAAGATTTTTAATTTGATTTGGAGACTAAATTGAGAGTGTGTAATTTTTTTTTCAGTGAGATGCTACCACCATTTGACAGAGGGAAAGAGAAATTTAGATTTAAGAGGAAACCTCTCAAATGTTTTATTTTTGTAATTCTTGGCCAAGAAAATTTGCGGTTTGAGTTATGACTAAAACAGTTGCTTGTACAGCAATTATAGGTAACTGAGGGCCTGCTTTGCATGATGTTTGAAACCCTGTACGTTTCCACGCAGTGCTTCTTAATTCTGCTAGTATGGATCCTGATATCACACACAACTGCCTAGCTAAAACCATAATCAGGGAAAGCTTCTTCCTGAGTGATAATAGGTGTCTTCATGGCTAAAAACTTGCAGTACTTTCTGTTGTAAATTTCTGCCTCAGGCTATTAGTCTGTATAAATATGACCATTTTAGCAGTATAAATTATCCTGAGTTACAGCTGAAATTCTGACCCTTCAACTTTTTGCTTCCTTTGAAATTGCTGAAAGTTTTGCAGTTGGCTTTGGTGAGTCTAGGATTTTATAGAAATACTGTAAGTGTTGGAGAATTCAACATATCCCATGAAACATTGTTCAGAAAGTTGATTTTCCTCACTTTTAGCGCTCTAAATATGCTTTCCATAGTGAATTTGCCACATTAATTTACAGATGCTCTTCATTCTTCTTGCTTTTGGTCTGTGAAATTATAGAGCCATCTACTTTCAGGTATCTTGTCATGCAGGTATGTAATCATGCAGATTCTTAACTTTCTTTGTGTAAGTTTAAAAGATCAAGCAATTCAATGAAAAGACAAGTTCTTGAGGTTATTCTGCTGTCTTCTTAGTTGGTCTTTTTGATACTGTAGTGGTTCTAGCTCTAGACCAAAAATTGCTTTAACTTCTAGCCACTCCTTGAGAATTTTAGATTAGTCATTGATCATGATTGCAAAGAGTGCAATCAAAGTTCTTTGGGTGAGTTTTGGTCTGCTCAGCAAAGAGCAGCTCTCCCATTAGTGTTGCCACCTGGATTTAATTGAGGATTAATCACTATTTTTAGTATCTTTCTTTTCGATGTTGATAAAGATATTTGCAGTAAGCTCAGAGCAGAGTCCTATGAAGGTCTAAGATACTCTCTCATTTGTGGTAATGTATCAAGAGCAGTTATATTTTCAGATCTATGAGCTGGGCAGTTATTAGCTCATTTAGTGTTGACAAGTAATTTAATGTAAGTATTCTAAATAACCAGCCGGACACACTGAGAGCTCCATTAACTATGCACTAACTACAGGTAAATTGAGGAGAAAAAAGCTAGGTTCCCAAGTTAGCTGTTTGCTGCAGAGAATCTATTACTTTGAAAAAAAAAATGTGTGTTAGGTATCTGCCCTGCTAACTTTATCAAATACAGCAGTCCACTGTTGGATGGTTGCAAATAAATTTCTTCTTCTTCCTTCTTCTCCTGCACTTTGTTTAAATTTATAATTTATAATGAGCTCTGTAAAGCTTACGGGCTGCACTTCTGGGAGGTAGACGTAACTTTGTTTACTGGGAGCTATTCTAATAGAAGTGGATTAGGTGGGATTAAATCAAAAGCCAGCAAATTTGAATTCTGAAAAAAATCCACACGTAATTCAGTCTCAATTAGTTTGAACCTCATTTGTATTCCAGTAAGTCTTGCTAATGTCTTCCAGTTACACAGTCACTGGTACAATTAGCCTGTGGAACTCCTGGTCTTAATGCCATTGAAACCAAGATTGAAAGGCATTATAGCCTATGTGGACCTAAAAGGAAAGTTTAATGCACAGGAAACCCCAATTTTATGTCACCTGAATCTAAAGCTACAAATCATATCTGTCTTCAGACAGATTGATACACAGTGCCAGACCTACTGCATATGTGCTTTTGCAGCTGATGTGTTTGTACAGTTTGCTTTTATAAAGTGAACTGTAAATACATACTGACATGTAAACATCCCCAAAATATATTCCTCAGATATCATGTTCTAGTAGTCTACCCCAAAAAAATACATACTTGACAGGTATGACAAGCTTTGTTTTGAGAACCTCTAAATGAAATGCCTGTGGCATGCTGTACTACCTTAACCAGAAAGGGAAAAAGCTTAGTACAAACTGATACTGAAATGAAAACCAAGAGCATTGGGGTTTTTTATAGCAGCAATTATATTTGCTGTAACAGAAATATCTACATATAAAATATGCCTATATGCCAATATTAATTTTATATTGACATCTTGTTCTTGAAACAGTTTGAAAATACATTTAAGGGTCAGGAAGTTCACCTAGAGAACAACTCCCTACTATAATCATGAAGTACAATTATATTTTTTTTAACTTACTTGAATGTGTCTTATATCATTTGCACTTGTGTACTATATTAAGCCTTAAGTAGTGTTTTGGGAGTTATCATAGTAATCCTTTTCAGTTTGTTGAAAATCTTGAATCCTGCCACTCAGTCTCACAGTTCAAATTCGCTCCCTGATGACCAGCCCCTGGCAGGTTCACTGAGACTGTTTGCTCCTCTATGCTCTGTAGTTTAAAATACGCATAATCTGGTAAAATGCCAGTCTTTTCTCAACCTTCCTATATCCCACACCCATGTTTTTTTCACCTGCCAAATTCAGACAAATCTTATCTAAACAATTAAGATAAGCATTGAAGTACTCTTTATAGTCAAATCAGCAAACCTCTCAAAGCCAGAACTGAAATACAATCTTTCTAAATTAAACAGTCTACAATGGCAATCATGTTTGTATTTAAACATTTTATTCTGAAAGGATTACAGCATTGCTCTCCACTTTTTTTTTCCTGCCTAGACAAGAAGGCGACATACTGAGTCAAACAAAATATATTTGTTCTCTGTGAGCTGAACTTCCACACTTTTTGTAAACAAACTGTATAGGTGCATGAAGTTTGACTTCACCTAATCAGTAGCTGCTGTCCTTAACAAAGTAGGCACTTGTTTGAAATGTATGTAGTGTAACTGTTTATATTAACTGTGTACAGCTATATAAAATCTGGTGATATATTTTGTTGCATGTGTGAATATATATTTGCATGTATGTAGAAAACCTCTATTGATACAGTTTTTGTATTAGGGGTACAAATTTGGGAATAGGACAACTGTTTAAAAGTTGCCTAAAAGTTGAATTATGTTTATAAGAGAAAGATCATGAAAAAGATTCACTCCTTTCAATGAAGTCTACTTTTGCTACTTCACATTTTGCAAAGCATAGTAATGTTTAATTGATTCTTACTTTATTGCTTCTTAGAAATGTGAGTGCATGTTTTTCAAAGTATTAAAAATTAAGTTGTTTAAAAACAGTCTGAAGCAACAGCTCAACTTAATCCATGGCTTCTGCTTGGAAATTTTGTTTACTGTTCTGGTTTCTTACACAAGCTTTAGATCAAGGTGAATTACTGCCACAGTAAAACTGTGTGCAAGCAGTTCTAAGTGGTGTCTTGCCTCTGATCCATGCTGTACGTACCTGTGTTGAAGCTCCAGTCTCCCTTGTGCTTTGAGCACTTTAACATTGTGTAAGGATGAAAACTTTGAATATTTCTTAATAGACAAATATATCACAAAGATACTGAGGGCAGAAGGTAAGTAATAATATGAAGTTATTAATTTATGCTAACTATACTCAGTGCAGCCATACCACACCTAGCAATTTTCAGTGGGGATGGGGGTGGTTTGCAAGTTACGTTTAAGAATCCTTTTCTTTCACTTCTTTTCTGAGGATCTTTAAGAATTATACAGTCACGACCCTTGTGCGATTGCTGCAATGTGCTCTAGCACAGGGACATAAGGTTTTAGCACCCTTGTGTGAACAAAACATTTATTTCAAAGAGCCCCATTTGGGATTTAACTTTCTGCATTGGAGATCCACATTTCTATTACTTAAGATAAGGAAGAATCCCAAGAAAAGAGCAGTAGTTGTCAAGTTGTTGGAACTATAACAGATAAAAATATAACCTTGTAAATGTTAGATGAATGATGTCAGAAGTGACATGGGGAAAGAAAAAAACAACCCTGGAGATGATGGGGCTGGGGGAAGGGGGCAGGATTGGGAGGTGGGGGTGTGAAGCGGGTGGAACCAAGGGATATGAAGTTTGGAAGTTGTGAGTTTTTTATGCAACCAATAAGAGACTGAAAGTTTTGCAGATTAGTTTATTTTAAAATATAAATACTAAGTATTTACTGGATGTAAATCTGGGTTTATTTTGCAAGTAGCTTGATATTACGTCCAAACATGATCTTTATAGGAATAAAAGAAGCCATTGCACTTTGATCACTTTCTTAGGCTCTTTTGGCTCTTTTTTTGATGAGAACACCAATGCAGGTGTTTTTTCTTCTACTTCTGAATTGAGCAGTTCAGCTGTCAGTCATTCCAGTGAACCTGATGAAATTGTCTGCATTGAGACTTTTTTCCTGGTGTGCTTGTGTTTGCATGTGTCATGTTCTTGCATTTTTCTTTCAAAAGCACCTATCAGAGAAGACTTCCATTCTGTATTCACAGAACAATTCTGTATATATTCTGTATCTATTATTTTTCTTCATTTGTTGATAAAAGCATAAGCTGATCAAGCTATATATTATCTGACTTGTTTTTCTTCTATCAGAGTTCTCAATTTTTTAAGGTTTTGCCAGTATGCTAGTTTCCTAAGGTGTTGGATTTTGACAGCTTTGAATTTACTGCCTGTACATTTTTCTTGAGGAAGCTATTGTTCTTAATTAACTCAGAAATAATAATTCGAGGAAGATCATTCAAAGGGATACACTGGCCCTACTTATCTACTTATGTGCCTTTTTTTCCTACAGATACCCTTTTTAGATAATATAAAATTATAAGTCCTGTGAAATTTGATTGAATGCATTTTAATGGTACTATTCTGCCTAAAAAATTATGTAATATTTTGAGACTCTAATTATATAAAGCTTTCTGTTTCTATATATTGATATAGGTTCTTAAGAACACCAGAGTCAATTTTTTCTTGTAAGATTGGTTGATGCCTTTCAGTTTCTTTCACTCTTTAGCTTACTGTATTATTCCTGGAGTATAGATGATTTCAGTGGAGCAGAAATATCTGGGCATCAAAGCCCCGAAAAATACCATGGAAGTTGGAACCTCTCGGTATCCTATAATCTTGCATGTTAGAGTCTCATGAAGGGCGTAACGGCTGAGAAACCCGCAGATCTGTGCCACACACAGAACTGTGTGGTAAGAGTACTGTGGTTAGTTGCTGCAGAAACAGGAGGTCCTTCACTCAGTGAAGAAGAATAGATCTGCCTTTGTATTTTGCTGTTCTGACCATCTGTTTCTGCCATTTGTCAGAGAAGTTGTGAAGAAACTCCTGGTGCTCTTCTGGAGAAAGAGCAGATGTGAAAGTAGAGGCAACAATGTGCAGGAGAAAAAAGAAAAAGAATGGCCTCTTGAAGCAATACTACTTGGTTTTTGGAGAGTCACAGAGAAGTTAATCGAAGTGGAAATCAGCAGGAAGGACTTGTATGGGTGGTTTACTTGTTTGTCTCCCTGAAGGATGGATCTCCCTGAAGGTTCAGACGTGGTTTTAATTCAGCTACTGCTTCCTTAAGAGGACTTAAACTGTAGTCTGTTATCAGTCAAGTAGGATTTGGAAAATGCTTAGTCAGTTTTTTTGGGAAACAGCGATGCTTCCAGGGGTTTTCAAGAAGGAGACAGTTAATTTTAGATGGAGTCCAGAGACCGAAAAGTTTAGGAAGCATACTTGGAAAGGCCAGAGAAATGGAATGTCATTTGAAACTTGCCCTGAGAAAAGGGAAGGCTAAGACTAAGAATTCAACTGAATACCAGTGTTCTGAAATCCATATGTGATTGTGCTAATGAGAGTTTTATGACACAAAAGTTGTATCCAAAGGGTCTGGTTTTTAACCTTTTTTTTTTTCTTTCTGAAATTCTACCCAGTGGGGAAACTGAATTTTGGCCTTTTCATTTTAAAAAGAAATTCTTAAGTTTTGGACTTTGAAACAAAATAGGATTTCCAAGGTCTGGGTAGCTGTAGGAAGTTGTCTTTTCTCTAACTTATGTAAGTGGGACTATTGGTGGATTAAAATTCATAGCCATAGGGTTAGCTCTGTCTGTGTTGCCTATCAGCTTTGGTTTAGTGGCAACTGTTAGTTCATGTGCTCCTAGATATATGAATATCAACAGCAGTGATCTGTCTAACAAAGGAACAAGTACAGCAACTTCCTTTTATAGTCTTCCTGACAATACACTGAGCATCCTGCAGCTTCCTGCTGATGATATTTTCTCATACATTTCCTCTTCAGGATTACATTTGCTGGCAAAAAGTTTGGTCTTGTTGTTGGCTTTGTTACTGTGTTGCCCTGAAGACTCGAGGGTGGTCATAATTTATTGTTTGGTTTAGGTTTATTTTTTTTGTATTTTGCTTTGTTGCTGGTTTGGTTTTGGTTTTGCCTTTTTTTTTTTTTTTAATTGTGTCTCTGTTCTAAATTGTCTTCTGTGTGTATGGAAGAAGATCCATCAGTTTTCGATTGAAATATGCCTCTGAATTTTGATCATGTGCCCTAATCTCACTTTTTTACCAGCAACATATCCTCCTGTCAGGGGATGTAACTTGTACACTTTAAAATCAATTGATATTAATAAGAATAGTAAATCTTTGTCTCTCTGCTTGCATTTTTGTTTTGTCTTTCTAGCTTCAATCTAATATCTAAATTGGCTTTTCTAATGTGAGTTTTCCTATATTTTTTATTCAATTATATTGTAGAAATACATAATTGAAAGAAAATTCTTCCATTCTGCTAATATTTCCATATTCTGCCATTAGATAATAAGGTATAATTTCTGTCACAAAGATACCCGTTTAGATTTTCATGTAGATTGTGACCAAGACAATACCAGGAAAGCTGAGGAGCAGCAAGAGTTCCCAGAACCCTTTAATTTGGCTATAAATCCATTGAAATTTCTTCTTCTTCTGTCCTTTATGGTATTAACTAATCGTTTGTCATTGATCCCCAACCCCTCATTTTACTGGATGAGTTTTTGTAGTCATCTCTTGACCCTGGGTTGCTTAAATAAAAAAGAAACTGTTGGTTTGTAATTACTTTAATTTTTTTTTGTGGATATCTTGACATACTTGGTTCAAATTTGATTTAATCATATCTATGTATTTGTATATATACACAGTTTTATATATATGCATCAAATACTTTTACAGTGTTAGGGCTTGAAACTGAAGCTGTTTTTATTGGCAGCAGTGGCTGTAGGAATGCAAGAAAATAACTGTAAGATCTTGACAGTAAGAACTAAATTCCTGGGTCTGATGTGATTAAAGTTCTTTCTGTTAGAGCAAAAGCCAGTAGATATTCTTCACTTTCATAGTAGCCAAGGCCAGGAAATTTCAATGTCAGCTTTGAAACAGGAAAAAATCACTTTCTAAACCAGTGACATGGGTAAAAAAATCCAGGGACTGCAAGACTAATATAAACCCTTCTCCAGTTGTTTGCATCAAATTATACTGGAACTGCAGCATGGCTAAAAATATTTTTATGCGAGGAAATTAATCTTTGTCCGTGTTTTATCATTCTATTGCCACCACATATGGAATCCTTTGATTAGATGTTTGTGTAGTCATCCTGATTGTAGAGGGAATGTTTAACTAGTAAGCTTGGCTACATAAGGAAACATCCTTGTTTTTTTCAGTTCAAATTGTCTAAATAATGGAATTAAATATGCAGTAGTTCTGATTTATTTTGCCAACTATTATGTTCTGTGTGGCAATGCTGTAGGTATGCCTGAGAACAGAAGCTCGTATCCTGACTCCTCAGAGTACGGGAGCACACCTAAGGTGAACACGAAAAAATACGTAGTGAGATGTTGGAGTGCTGCCTGTGAATATATACAGGTTTAGATGAAAGTTTTAGAAATATATTTCTCTCTGGAGGTGGAGACTTGAAGGATATATCCTAGGATCCAACTTCTCCATGCCCTTGTCTCAGACTGATTTGTTTTAAGCAGCTCCCTGAAGTATGTACACTCTTCTGCATACCTGTTTTGTTGAAAGTACACAGACCTGGCACCATTGTATTTGCCAGGCGTTCTCTTATCTCCTGCAAGCATTCAAACAAAAGTGTTCTGTTGCTCGCTGAGTAATCCATGGGTGATCTTAACATTGAGCAAAAGTCAGGGCAGGAACTTAAGTTAAATTTCTTAGCACAGGAGTGGACAGTCTCTGGAAGGAAGGGGGATGGAGTAGGGAGAAGACAGCCACAACTCAAAATAAATAGTTGAAGGGTTGTGTGTGTCCATATATGAAAACATTGCATAAGCATAAAAGTGCTGAAATGTTAGATAGTATAAACCAAGTTTTGTAATGTATCCTGGATTTAATAAAGCTGTTTGTATATAGGCTTTGATGTAGTGTAGAGCTCTCAAACCTAGTTTCTCTCAAACCTCTCGGCCTAGTTTCTATTTGCCCGCTAATTTTAGTGTCCAGTTCTGGAAGGCACATTTGGCACATTAAGCATACAGATAATCTATTGAGCAACGGGGGTTATTAAATACAATGTATAATACTGTACCTTGTGTAGAGGGCATCTTTAAATCTCTGTTGCAACAATTATTGCACTTGAATGGGGGAGGGAAGTTTAAAAATACCCCAGATAATTAGCAGCAATTTTTTGCATGTGTCCCCTACCCCAAAAGAAAACAAAAAACATGTTGCTTCCTGACTGTTAACTGTTACACTGGCATTATCTGTTACACTGCTTTCTGGTAAGGGAAAAATAGAAAAATCACATTATTTCTGAAAAAATAAACATTTTTTTATATTACTTTTTGTTTAGTCCTGAAAGTTACCTTTGTGCCCTGCTTAGAGATACAGTGTGACCTGCTTAGTTTAATCTAGGTCAACACTTTTTTGTTTATAATTTTCTTATACTGCAATTAAAATTATGTCTCAGGCCTGGAAAGGGGAAACGTGATGAGTCCCAGACTCAGAGTGCTATCTCTAGATGCTTCAGAGTAATCAGAAACACATGAGCTTGAATTATATTCTGTAGTTTTTAGGTGTATACAGAATTTCTCTGAGACAGTTAAGGACATGGATTTATAGGGCAAAAAGTAACCTGGTGCTGGATCTCTGTCTCTGATCAATGTTGGAATTTCTAGATTAATCTCACCTAGGGAATTATTTAGTTTATTGTACAAATGCACTCATACACTACACACACACAAAAAAAAGCCCATTACAGCAAATGGGCACAAATTAATAAAGTGCAAAGCAGGAAAAGACTGGTATAGTGCGATAAAAATTATTCATTGCCATCGCATATATTCTAATGCAATATTCTAAATTTCAAGGTATAAAATCTGGATGAGGAAAATTGTATTTATATAGCTTTTAAATGAATGGACACCGTGGTTGCAAAAACATATAGGAGGAAGACTGAAAAGCACTATTTGAAAATTAAATCTTCATATAGGCTTAGAACAATTTTTCAATAATTAGCACAAATATTTCCTGTGTTTTGTGAAATGTTTCTATAACAAGTGGGGAGTCAGGGTTCCATTTCTAAATGTGTGTACCTCTTAATGACTTTTTTTTTTTTTTAAATCCAGGTTAGGTAAATAGTAATCACTCTCTTTGAGCTGGTCCACTGGGGTTTTTTGATGCTGAAAAAAATACAGTATGTGTGTGGCACCAGAATTGGTTGGGAACAGGAAAGGCGTATTTTGTATCCATACTAAAAATGTCGGCTTAGTGCATAGAAGACTTGACCCTTGTCAGGTGTTTTGAAGTTAACTGACTGACTTATGGATTAATGAGTTTCAGACTGAAGTCAACCAGCGACAAGAATGAGCTTTGTTGTGTGAGTGTGTGCGTGTGTCTGTGGTGCAGATTTATGAATTTTTATAATGCTTTCAGCTGGACCATGAAAGTCTGATGTGAAGCTTATCTCTGATCTCTGACTATGGCCATACTCATGGGATCATGTTTGTGTGTTTGGGGGGAGGGAGATGAATTTAACACTTGACACCTGGCTCTGCCAGGTTTCTAGCTGTACTCTTGGAAACGGCACTATTCAAGGCATTAATAAAGTTAAAACCCTTAAGCTGTATGACCAGTAGGTACTAAAAACTGTTGCTGAGTATTGTGAGCAGTCTTTCTTTCACAGCTGGGTTATCATCCTGAACAACTAATTCTTTTTTTTTCTTTTTTTTTTATAGCTATTGTGAACTTGGACAACTCTGTGGTTGACCTAGAGACACTGCAAGCCCTGTATGAGAATGTGAGTAACAGAGGAAGTCCATAAAATGTAGGAATACTGTGTGTCCAAGTGACGGTACTTTTACTTGGCTTCAATAATATTCAGAAAGCTTGTAGAACAAGTCCTATTTTGAAGTGACTTAAATTTTCCTCAAAAGCAATAAAAATACCAAGTATTTTAATTGCATTTGTTGCCACTGTGCGTTTTATGAAGTGCATGTATTTCTACATAAGTAACATGATCAACTTCTAAATGACTAAACAGACTTTAATTTTTTTCCTTTTTTTTGCTTCTTGGGTGTGGCAGTATTTGATCAATGGTATCAAACCTTACACTCCACATCTTTGACTTCACTTTGTAATTTCACTAATATAAAATACTGTTCAACTAAAAAAAATTATAACAGAAATAACAGAAATATCTTTTGATAACAGAAATTGTTCTCTTTTTGGAACTGAAACATTTAATTATTGTTGGTTCAGAGATTGCTCCAAAATAATTTTAACTCTTTGAAAGGAAAATAATTTCTCTAATGTAATAAGAAGTAGTATAAGCTTCCAGGGGCTTCTTAAATGTCTGAGTAAAAATCAGAGAGGTCTGATCTTTAGATATGTAAGATCGGGGATTCAGAATATGCTCAGGCATGTTCTAAAATTGACAAAGCCTGTCACATTGAAAATTCAAAATCATGTATCTTAAAAGCGTATTTCTGCCTTCAGCTGACGCCAGTGAGCATTACCCCTTTCTGTGAGAACATTGCCTGGATATGTGGAGGTCTGGCTAGACATCTCTGGAAAGAATGAGGAGGCTTTCTCTTTGCCCTCCCAAGAACCTGGAAATATGAGATGTAAAGCTGTGAGCAACAGAATAGCATTGAAGGCCAATGTATGCTATTGTACTGGATCCTTAACTTCCCTCATGTAGTTTTGATAGTGTGAATTAATTTTACACCTTTCAGATATTTAGATTTTAGACTTGAGCTTCTAGTCACCTGCTTTGGAATGATTTGATGGTTTATGAAGTCCCTCTAAATAATCCACTTTTGAGGTGCAAGAAGAGAGATACTAAGCACTACTCCACTTTATGTAAAAACTAAGGAGCTAAACAAAACAGAAAAAAAAGTCTGACAACAGCTAGAAAGGACTTTTACTACTGATCCCTGAAGAACTAGGTTACCCAACACTGCTCAGGATTATAATGGTCAGAAGAAAAACCTATTCTAAAAACATTCCAAATCTTCTTCTTTGCTCCACAACATTTCTGTTTTGACCCGTGGTATTTTATTTTAATTTTTTTTAATCTGCTTCCTTCCACAGTAGAGATATATCCCATGCCATACAGTTTCTAGCATGCAAAAAATTTAAATTACTTTTATATGTTACATATGTGTGAATGTGAGAGATTTTCTTGTGGGAAGTATGGGGTAGATGCTGCATACTTCTCTCGCTTATACTGAACAAGATTTTTTTTTAAATCAATTTTAAAAGATATTCTTCTGATGTTGATAATATACTAATACTTTTCAAATGTTTACTTAATGTCATCTCTAATATACTTCAGAATCCGAATATAATGGGTTATTTGCAAATTTCCAGTTCATTGAAATAACCAAATGTCATTGTGTTCATTTTGTAATTACCTTCACGTATTGCAGAAAATGTCTAGGAATGTCCTGATTAAGGAAAATACCATATGTTAATCTCAGGAAAGACTCTAATTTTTTTAACGTCTAATGTATTTCTTTGCTTTGAATAGAAAACAAACCCATCCAACTTTATTATATTTGCTTGGGTGCAAGACAGAAAAAAACTCAAAACCACGACCAAAAAACCCTACCAAAAACCAAACAGAGAACAAGAAAAGCCCTCAGTTTACTTGGAGAGGGTTTTTAAGGGGACCTTAATTTTAATTGTGAATCTTTTTTGGTAAAACTGTGTCTTGAAAGAAGCTTTCCTTTTAGTTGACTTTTGTTTGGTTTTTTTTTTCCTTTCAGCCTTTTGTCAAAACATTTCAGACCTTGAAGTTTCTTCCCTTACTAGCTTCATTAATTATAACAATATTGTTCAGTAACAGTTGTAAGCAATGGGTGGTACCAGAGAGCCTGGCATGTTTGATTCCTCCCTTATTTCTCAATCTCATCCTGTGTTGTAAGTGGGAATAACTTCACAGCATTCGTTTACTTTGTAGCCATTAACTTAATTTTTAGTTTTTAGGGGTTATTTATTGGATTGAGATTTTTTTGCTGGATATTTAAATACCACTGTACTAGTCCTCAGCCTTTCTATTTAATCTGTATGGAACATATGGGAGCATTTGTTTTGCAGTCTTCTTTCAGAATGTAATCATTTTTCTGATTGCATGTGTCTGGCATAGTGCTCTCCCTTCTTAAATGTGAATGAAATTTGGGCAGTCTCCAAACCTAAACACACCCTAATTTCAAAAGCCACAGTCCCAAGGGCTCAATTCCTATGTACTGAGGAATTAAACTCCTGTTAAACCAGGAAGTTATTGTATATATCTTAGTGACTTTTTATAAATGAAGTCCACAGCCCACCAAAGACCCACGCCCTTAGTAATTTATTTAATATTATTAAGTTGGATTGCATTAAGTGAGGACTGTGTTATTGCAGCATTGTACTGTACAGTGAAATATCTTTTACGTGTGGTTGTGTAGCTTGCTTTGTGAAGAGTTGTTTAAATACATGTTGATAATTAGTTTTATATTAATATCTAGACAGTTTTAGTAGGGGAATCTTTATAGATAAAACTACGTGTGGAAGTGTTACTTAGTGTGGTTTTACAAATTCTCTAATAAGAATGCAATCAGGTGACAGCCATAATTAGAGAGAGAGAAGGCAGGTAAAATTCATTTAAGTGGCTGTATGTTTGGAAATACTGGTTGTGATGAGAAATGTAGTGACTGGCAAATCAGTGAATATTTACTTTGAAAACAAATTACCTCATAGCAGCTGGGGTTGTAGCTTAAGTATCATTGGAACAAGGTATGTCTGCTTCTGCTTGTGTCTGCTATATCATGAAAACAGTTGCATAGAAAAGGATTAAAAATGCTATTGAATCATTTATTATCTGTCATCTATGGATTTGCCCTTTCTACATCGCAAAAGAAACATGCATACTTTCATAATTAGGCTCCCAGTAAATTGACCTCATTTCTTTAAAAGACTTAGGTCAATGCTTTCAGAAACATCAAAATGTCTTTGCAAGAGAGAAAGGCATCCAGAAGTCTGAAGTGCATGACACTTCTCTGTCACTAAGATTCAAACTTTCTCCTCAATTATTTACTGTGATTTTTTTTTTTTTAACTAGAAATTACAGTGTAGTATCTTAATATTTTTTTTGGCAAAGCCCATAAATCGGATGATCCAGCTTCAAAAGAATATAATATTTATTATTAACCAGGATATCTCTTTATATCCTTCTTGTTTCAGCTACTGTTGCAAAATCGCTTAGACAACACTCTCAGTGTTTTTGAAATATATAGCACAAACTTCTAAAGTCAAGTTAGCAAAAAAAAAAAATACATACATTTAAACTGATCTAAACTCAGAGCTAAGATTCTGTTGCAAGAAAGGAAAAAGGTAACTAGGAAATGTATAAGATTTTTGTTGTGAGATGGAAAAAGGGTCTTTATGAACTTCGGTAGGAGCAAATACAGGCTAAATTCATACTCTGGAAGAAAATGGGAAAAAAAATTAAACTGAAGCAGAATATTTTTGCAGTAATTTCATTCCGATGTATGCTGTCTGATTTTTAGACACTTTTACAAAAAACTATTTTTTTTCAAAAATTTAAAGTGTAAATTTAATACATGAACTTTTTGAATGTAAGTTGAATGAATAAAATAGCTCTTCCAACACAGTCCTGTCATCTGCACACCTAGACCTCCATGGCACTGATGGCATGACCACTGGAACAATGCTACCTCTCTTGGCATCCTTCCCATTTCTAAAATCTGTAGTTTTCACCTACTGCCGAGAGAGTTCTTATTGATTTGAGAAGACATGGAAATTTTCTTTTCTTTTAACTCTCATGTGGGTAAGAGTGTTTCAGATAAAGTGTGGACATGTCCCATTTACGTCAGCTTTTTTAACGCAAAACCAAACCCAAGCCTTCTCCTCAACGGCACATGTAATATTTAAGTTAATACTTCTGCAGTTAGTTGTCTCTTTTCTAGTCCTCATCCTGTCTCTAGAAATTCTAAGACTGGATTAAAAATGGATTAAATTTTCTGATCCTAGTATCTTGGAAACCTTCTTCTCAGGATAGCATTATGAGAGAAACAATCACTACAGTAATTATATTCACAAGTCCTATATCTGCCTTCACTTTATGCAGAAAGGTAGCTATGGAGGACGAATCCTCAAGTTTCTTTCCTCATACTGAAGTGAAACTGGGATAGGGAATTCAGGAGGGTAAATGTTATGAATGGGCCACTGCCAGTATTCTAAAATTAAGAACTGGTAAATAAGCCTCAGCCTAGCTCTTGTTAACTGAGAAAGGCCTGATGCCATATAAACAAGCAGATAAAGGAAGGCCCAAACAGGTCAAGGGAAGTGACCTGCTCAGCCCTAGTGGGACCGTGATTAGAGTGCTGTGTGCAGATGTGGTCTCTCCAGGGCAAGAGACAGCAAGATATTGGAGTGAGACTAGCACAGAGCAAGGATGACAGATAAAGACTTGGAGAAGTGTTATACAAGGAGAGGCTGAGAGACAGGCTGGGGTTGCTCAGGCTGAAACAGAGAAAGCTCAGATGAATCTTACCAGTATATACAAATACCTGACTGGGGAGGGGGAGTAAAGAACGCAGATCTAGACTCAGGGATGCCCAACATAAGGATGAGACACAGTGGGCCTTCTGAATTTGAAACACTGGAAATTCTGTTTAAATAGAAACACCTCTTTTTAAATTTTTTTGGTTTTTTTTTTACTGCAAGGGTGTCCAAACACTGGAACAGGCATCCTAGAGAAGTCGTCAGGTCTCCATCCTTGGGGATATTCAAAACCTGGCTGGACATGATACTGAGCAAGCTCATCTAGCTGCCTCTGCTTTATGTCAGAGTGTTCACCTAGACAGTCTCCAGTCTCTCTTCAAACCTCAGCTATTTTATTAATCTTTGGTACAGGTACTACCGCTATTATAATTTCTTAGTGTCAAGAACAAAGTTTATTGCTGAACAAAAAAATATGTTCGCAATATTTCCAATTTGTTGAAGTGTTTAATATGTAAGATCAGACAACTTTAAAGATGACCTTTGAAGAATATCCGCAGAAATGCTGACTAAATATTAGGATATATGACATCCAAGATAGGTGGCTTTGCAGTCATTTCCAGACATCTTGAAGTAATAAGAGAAACTCTGAAGGGCTTTTGCTATTTGACTCTTCATTCTCTTCATCTTTTTATTTCACATCAGCATTTTCTCATGGGAAGATGTTCAACAATCTCAGAAGGAGTCCAAACCCAACTTTCTGGTTTCAGTTCCTGATGGAGCAGGCATTATCATCTGAAATAGCTTTGTCCCTCTTCTGCTAACACTGCAAAAGCATTCAAGCGAGAATGCACATGCAGCGTATCTTGCACTTTGCCATTATCTGAGTGATTAGAATATAATTTTCTTCTGTTGTCCTCAAGTTCTGAGGTGGAGAAAGCTAAAAAATGAGTATAATTTCTTCTTAAAGGAATAAAGGTGGATACACTTCTTCTTAGCTCTTGGGGAGATTAATGTTTTTAATCTCTTTTGAAAACTGCTTTGATTGTTAAAAGAAGGGTCAGAAGGAGAAATTTTCATTTCACTTTTATTCCTTTCCATGCCATTCCATTTTCCAGTACTAAAGTTTGGAAAAATAATTTTACCATAGCTTAGAGCACAGAAAAAAGTGAGACTCAGTTTCTATTGATTGGAATATTGAAGAAGAGAATTCACAATGTGCCACAAGGTTCCCCAAGAAACTAGGTAGTTCATATGTAACTTTTTTTTTGCTTATTAAGATAAAAATGAGAATAATTTTACTGCAAAGAATTATGCAGTAATTCTCATGTATTATATGTGTGATAGTTCCATTATAAATCAAATATGTTTTTTTCTGAAATGTTTTTTCAAATCCCAAATAAAATTTAAATTGCAGTAAACAATGCAAAACTATTTTCATTTCTTTTAAAAAGGTGTATAATTTAAATACATGTTTAAATATCAGATTACATTCACATGTAACCCAACAAATCTGTGAGCAGAAATACAAAGCTCCTCTTGAGTCCTTGAATTCAAACACTTCATAAATGAGCAAAGAAAATGAATTGGGAATGAAGATGTCTCAGTGCATCATTGAATGAGTAAATACTTTGCAAACTGCTAGTAGTCAGTATTATTATTTGCAAGATATTCTATTCTCCGTCAGCTCTATTTATACTTAAAATCACTTGGTGGACTCTTAAGAGTTTTACCATAAGCAGATGCTAGAAAGAAAAGAAAAATCTATGAATTTGATTTATTACAAGGGCATATTTATCGCTGTTGTTTGACTAGTCACAACCATTTTTTGTTATTTTTTTTCCTTTATTCCAGAGAGCACAATCAGATGAACTAGAAAAAATTGAAAAGCATAGCAAAGCATCCAAGGAAAAAGAAAACGCCAAGGCTTTGGATAAGCCAGAACAGTAAGAACATGATTATGATAGAGCAGTTTTGCTCACTTTAGAAAACTTTCTCTGCTGTAGTAAAATAAGTATAAAAACCTTCCAAGCCTGAACCTACTGACAGTGACTCAAATAATTTTCTTTAATCACTTCTTCAGGTTCCTCTATGAGCTCTCACTGATTCCAAACTTTTCAGAACGTGTGTTTTGCATCCTGTTCCAATCAACATTTTCAGAAAGCATTGGTTCAATCCGACGCAAACTTGAATTGTTACAGAAACTGTGTGAGGTAGGTTGTGCTCTGTGAAAAAAATAGATCTAAATTTCTGGGTTTTAATCTTGTTAAGTTTTACTCATATTTCAAAAGTCTTCACTTTATTTACCTAAAGTATTCTTTAAAAATCTGAAGGATAACAAAATAGAACATTTTATGATTGTACTTTAACATCAAAGTGAATTTTAAGATTAGCTTTCGCGACTGAATTATATAATACTTTTGCCATCAGTGTATCAATCTCAGTGCACCTTCTCCTTTTGTTAGAGCAAAGTCTTCTCTCTTCACAGTCACCGTTATCACTCTTTTTCAAAGGAATGCCAGTTCAGCTAACTTTCTATTTGCTTGAACTTGAGAAAGGTGCAACTTAATAATACCTCTGATATTTGAAAATCAGCTAGAGATAGCAATTTTGCAGTCCCATGAAAAACAAATATGTAGTTTTAAAATGCAGGTTTCATCAGTCTTTTAATAACTTAAAACTGTTTCAAGTGTTTTATGTTTTACTATGTAATATCTTTTATTTGATTAAATGTTTTAATTTTTCAATCTGAGTGTTCATGAAGTTCTTGATGAATTTTCTGTGAAATTAAATATACCATTCACAGTGTCAGTATCAGCTAAGGATTACTATTTTGTTTCTCAACAGATGATGTCTGGTAGTAATGTACTAATTTTCTGATATTTTTTTCTCAGTATCCAGTTAGAAAAGTGGATACTACTTCTATGTGTTGCAGTAGAAGGTAGCTTCCTTTATCTGAGTCTTTATACGTATTATTTCTAAACACAACATCAACAAATCTGTTCATTAACTATAAGTATTAATGGGACTTGGAACAGATTTTTTTCTCTGTATTTTAGACATTGAAGAATGAATCAGGAGTTATGCGGGTTCTGGGTTTGGTTCTTGCCTTTGGAAATTACATGAATGGTGGAAACAGGACACGAGGACAGGCTGATGGGTTTGGACTAGATATCCTGCCAAAACTGAAAGATGTCAAGAGCAGTGTAAGTTGATTCAAGACTTCCTGAAGGCCTGAGAAGGTTAAATTCTCAGAAAATTACTTTGGTTTTGAGTGAATGGTGTGAAGCTTATGAAGGTGTGTAGAAGAGACTTCTTTTGTTACTATGTATCTGATCACACTTCTAGAGTTGGATGTATTTCTGTAGATTTATGAAAATTAACAATCTCTTTTCACTGCTGTTCAAACAAAAATACCTAAAATTATGTTTTAATTCTTCGTCTTATGTATACTTAACTTTCAGTACACCTCATCGTTCCAACTTTTATTGGAATTAGAGGCTATGATCTTACTGTTAAAAGTTTATTACAGAAGTGGAAGGTGTTCCGTGCTGATTCAAAATATTTGTGAGGGGAAAAATCTCACTCCTGAAAATGCTTGAATAGGCATCCAGAGCATTTGGGATAACCCAAAATTCATTCTTTCTATACCCCAGGATTACAGAGTTTGTATTTGACATTGGAACATGCAACCACCTGAGTAAAGGCCTTCTTGAATCAAGATTTGTTTATGTAGTCATCTCAGTAAAGAGAACGATGAGTAGTGGTTCTTCTTGCTCAATGCTAGACTGTAATTTGTGTGTTACCAGCACTTTTTGGATTTGGTTAATCGTTTTGGGGTTGCATTCAAATATCTGCTTTTGTTTACAAGGAAACAGTAATCTTAGAATTTCTATAGCTAATGAAAAGCCTTATCTGAATATGACAGATTACAGCAATGATTCTTGAGCCTTAAAATTTGTTCCTACATCTGTCTAGTGAGTCACTGTCAAGATCTTCAATTCTGCAAATGGCAGAAAAAAGAGTTGGGTTCCCTTATTGGTCCCTCACTAAATATACATTTTTTTAGCTGCTAGATCAGGTCATGTGAGCAGACCATAAACCTTGAGCTGAGAGAGCATGTCAGCCATTTGCCTTTTTAAATGAATGGAATAACTTCCTTCTTGCATGCTGGTTTCTTTGGTAAACCAGGGGAGTAGTGATGTGAATGACACTTTAGTATAACAAGTGTAGGGCAGCTTACTCTAGCTGCACCTTCAAATTGACTCTAGAGCCAATACATCACCAGTGTTAGAGCTCTGCTCAGCAGGAAATTTAGGCGCACTGGTTTGCATTTAGTTTGGTAACTCAAGAATCCAGTATGTAATTTACTGGAAATATTATGACTATTAAGCTTGCAGTTGCAAGATATGTTTTCAGTTTATTTGCTATTGATCGGTCAGGAAATTTCTTACAAACTTTTCTTTGTAATAATTTTCTGAAAATATCTGAAAGTTTAATTCTGTCAGAAATTCTCTTCAGATAGATTTTCTGCTGAAGTTCATTAGTGAGATTACAGAGGGAAAGCAATTGAAAAGGTCCCTCAACCCTCAGTTCTCCCCCCAGCCTCCCAAATTTCATTTATAAAAATAACTTTGTTTAATTTAACATTGCTTTGGTTATAGTTGTAATGTTGCAAAAGAACTTGTACACATGAACCCAGAAAAAAATTTCTCTTTTCCTTCTTGGGAAATTTCAGAATGTAAGAGTTTGGTTTACAATCAGGTAGAATTAAAAAAATCAGGAGTGTTTTACATGAATGTTTTCTCTTTCTCCATTTTATTTAATGATTAAATGGAACTTTGGAGTGTGGTTTGTTTTTGGTTTGTTTTTTGTTTTGTTTTTTGTGAAGGGACCAAACTAGCAAAGCATTTTTTTATACACTAAATATTTCATTTATCTGAATTATCTTTTCTGATTTTTTTTTCTGTGAGTTTCACTAACACAGCAAACTCTATCCTCTTCTATACAGGACAACAGCAGAAGTCTTCTGTCATACATTGTTTCATATTATTTGCGTAATTTTGATGAGGTGAGTGAAAATTATAATTAACTCTTCACATTAAGCAACCTAACTTACTAAATTTGCTCTTCTGGTGGTGAGGTACAGAAATATGTACAAATATTATCTGTGCTTTCAGTTATATATTTTAGTGTAGAAAATAAGTAATGAGCACTATATAACTCTTCATTTGTGTTTCTGTCAGGATGCTGGAAGAGAACAATGCATCTTTCCTCTTCCGGATCCACAAGATCTCTTCCAGGCTTCACAGCTGAAGTTTGATGATTTTCAAAAAGATCTCCGCAAAATGAAGAAAGATTTGCGAGGTACTCAACCTAGATTAAGTGCTAATTTTATATTACCATTATATCTCTTCTGTTCTTGTTTGTATCATTTTTTAAGAATTTTTAAGAAATTACATGATACTGTAAAAATAATTATATATTTTTAACTTCTCAGTTACTAGTTTGTTTCTTTAGTTTGCCTTTCTATGACCATTTATGCCATAATCCATATTTCTCTGTAGGTAACCTGTAAGAGGCTTTTAAATTAAATAGCATCAAAACAGTTTCAAAACTAAACTAAAACCAAATTTAGTTTTCCCTTGGTGCAAGCTGATTTTAAGTCTTTGACCATTAAAAGCACTGCAAATTGTTGGACCATGTCCATGCTAAGAAGAGGAAAAAAAAAAGTTTATAACCAGGTCTAAATACTATCTATCAGATAAAATAATATGTATGATATTGCTAATGACGCATGAAATATCTGGACTTTACTGAACAGGAATATGCAAAGGAAGTATTTTTTTCTCCTCTTATGAAATGTTTACTTTAAATTAATTCAGCAAACTTAAGATATATTTGCTAGGCTTCAATGAAGAACATTTATCGTATATTTGTTATTAACCTGGGGATCTAAGCACTAAATTTAAGCAGGAGTAGTTTGCACAAATGATCCATGATCTTCAATATTTTTCCAAAAAACCTCTGCTAAACTGGTCAGTTACATTACTGTGCTAAATCTTTGAGGGAGAGATACAAACCAAGGAGTGATATTACTGTTGCCTTGCTGCTTTTAAATGCCATGTCTCTAGAGACCTAAGAAGAGTTTGGTAATCCATTAATCCCTGAACAACCTAGAATGGGAGGTTTTCTATTACAACAAAAACATAACATGGTTACTAAATGATATCTGACCTTCTCTTCTTGCTCCTATCAAAATTTCTGTTTGGATATTTAAAAATTTATTTTAAATATTTTGAGTATTTAAAGTATTTAGTATTTTTAGTATTTTAAGTTTTAATAAAGTCACTCAGTGTTACACTGGGGAGTGAACAGTAGTATCATCCATTTACTGCTCCTGAACAATCTAGGCAGCAAAAATCTCAGAATTCAGTTATGAAAACTTGTTTCTATACTTCTTGCAACTTCCAGATAATCTCAGAGCTGATATCAAAGCTTGCACACGTAGCAGAAAGATGCTTAGATCTTAATAAAAAAATATTGTTGAATTCAGGCACATGTTAATGAATATACATGGGGGCAGATTTTATTCCTCACAAATTCACCAAAAATGAGTTTTTGTTCATGAACAGTTGAATATTTTTACATCAAATTTGAAATTTGCACGCAGACATAAATCTCTTGTGGAATAAATCCGCACTCTGCAGTGATCAAAGCAGGGGTTCTGTAAAAATGGAAATTACACACTTCGATCTGCCTTCAGATTGCAGTTGAATTCTTTCTGTGCTTCCAATCCAACCCTTAGGCTGAAGACTGTTGTCAGTCTTTCTGCAGTTAATGAAACTGAAGAATAGCTACAAACACCATTGCTCTTTCCCTGTTATATTTGGTACAAACTTTTTTAGGGACAGCATCAGCAGCTTCATCCTATCATGAATATGAAGTGACAATTTCAACACCAGACTGCAATATCAGTCATGACTTTTTAACAGTCTCCAGATATGCAAAATGCTTTGTGTTGACTTTTTTTTTCAAAGAAAAGTGTCAGTATAAATTAAAAACCATTTGTGTTAAAAGATTTTATGACCACAAGAGCAGTAGTAGAAAAATTTGGTAATACACTAAAAATTCTGTGTATTTTGATAGCTTAATCGTTGTAATGATTTCAGTGAGATAAATAGCCTATCTCAATGCCAATAATTTCTAAATAGAGTACAAATTTTACCAGATTGCGTAAAATTACTTCAAAGGGGTTCTTTTTCTCTGCATTTACTTTAAGTGCACTACCAGATTTCCTAATGAACATGTGGAATCTTACGAGTTATTAGAGCTAGTAAGTGCCTTATCAAATGTCTGAACAGGAAGATAATTGTATAATGCTGAGAAAATTCTGACAAAATTCTAAATATAAACTTTTTTTTTGAAGTGTGTGCAAGTGAATGAGTATTGATTATTCCTGGGAAACACTGACTTTAAAGGTATAGAAATAGAAATAAATCTATTTGTTTAGAAATACATATTTCTAAATTAGTAATAAGTACTTAATAATAAATAATTATAAATAATAAATAATAAGTAATAATATATTTATTTGGGAATATAGAAATAAATACATTCATTTATAGAAATAAATACCCACAATACATTAGAATTTTATACTGAGATGTGGACTGTAATCTTGGACTTACATTGATCAGTAATTAGATGGTAGATTTCATTAATGGATTTCACCATTTGGTGAGGGTGGGTGTTTGTTCTTTGTCACTGGGAAATTAAAACTTGTAGATAATACTGATGCAGGCAGTATCAACAGTTTAACGGTATTCTGTTCATGTTCGTTTCAAATATGCTGAAAACCATGCAGTGACATCATGCTTATTACCATGTGGGAAGGAGATGTTGGTTCACCCAGGAAAAAAAGTCTTTTGCAGATATTTTATTGCTGTCTTAAAACTTTCCATGATCATTATTCAAAGATAAATTTCATTCCAGAAAGAGCCTTTCATAAAATTTAAAAACCCCAACCGAATACCCCCAAAATAGAGGACAGTTATTATTAAAAAAAGTTTCATAGCCGTAACAGTAGCAGTTCATTTTAGTGCTACTGTATTTTTCCATCTAAAGATGTCAGTAGTCTATGCAGAAACATGCAGATAAAAATAATCTTCATAATTTTGTTAAATAACTTTTAACATGCTCTCTCACAGTTTGGAGTTTGGGCTTATGTTTATATTAGAGTTCTTATGCTGACTGCTTAAAAAGAAGAAAGGACTTGTGGTGTTCAAACTTCTATGCTTTCTTCCCTTTTCACTAGCAAGGTTATTGTGCATTTTCAACTATTTATGAGCTCTATGCCTTGGCAGTTTGTAAAATTTTAGAAAAGAAAATCTCTTCTAGTATTTCAGATTAAAAGTGCAAGTCCCAAAGACTAATAGAAGTGTGCCACGTTCCTGTTCCAAGATGAGTAAGATAGAAACTTGGGATTTTTAAATAGTACGGATCTAAAGGATAAAATTTATATACCGGATTTTTTTATTTTTTTTTTTGTAAGATAGAAGACCAAAGAACAGGTAGATCTTCTTACTAACAAATCAAGTGAGTTTGGCTCCATCTGTTGCTCCTAGATTTCACAGCTCTCCAGGATTCCCACTTTAGCCTTTTTGGCTTCACTGACATACAGTTTATTAAGCAACTTGATCTGCTTTTGATCTCTCCTGGCTGTCAGCAGTGTTCCTTGATGCAGTCATGCCAAGCAATGACTTCTGTTCCTATGTCATTCCACAGAAGAAACTTTAGCACTTGCCACATGACTTAAATCAACTCACCATGTAAAGAAAATTGAGCATCCGAGGTCACAGGAGCAGTGTGTGACTCTCACTGATTAGGACCTCTGTTCTATAGCTATTAGTATCAGTATGTTTTTCTCGACACTTCAGAGTGCTCCAGGTTGAGCAGAAGGATGTGGAAAACATGTATGAAATTATTCACGATTCTGGCCCTCTTTGCTCTGACACCCTCATAAGGTAAAATTTAGGTTTAGGAAAATGTTGAATTTGTGGCCCAAACCCCTAATGGATGTGGATGAAATTCTTCAAGATGTATTTAATTTAGGAAAGAGCTAGAACTGGCATTGAGAGTTACAAAATTATGGCAAGTTAAAATTGAAGCTGTTCTTTGGCTACACATGAGCATTCTAGCCTTACAACATTAAGTTTATTCTTGCTAATCAGAAACTAATTCATCACTTGTCACTTACTACAAAACTTTCACTGAAGCTCAGCTAAAAAGGAATTAGAAACAATGTCAGGCATAAAGTAAATTTGACTAGTAGAAGAGATTAATAGTACGATGAAATGCACATTGCTATGAAGTTGAGTTGAAGTCAGTGCTTGTTTATATGTCATGATGTCATATTTAATCTATTTGATTGGAAACTGACTACAAGCAATAATTATGATAATTAAACATTGTTTTTGTAGTGATGCTTTCTTCTCCTATTCTGAATGTTTAAAACTTATTGAAAATTCTCCATCCAAAAGAAGCTAGGCTGTGTGGCCCAGTACATCTCCCTGATTTGGAATAAGTGTGACTGAGAATGTTTATAAAGTGTTTAGCATTTGCAGAACACTTTGTATTTTAAAAATATGTTCCAAGAAAAGCCCCAAAGTATTTTGGAAAAATACATGTTCCCTATTTTTTTCAGTGTTTCTTACAGTCACCTGAAGTTACCTATTCAGTTTAGGCCTGCTAGTTGTAGAGCTGTTATGTGCTCTCGTGTATAACACCTGCTGTGTGAATAAGAACATTGGAAGTACTCTCCCGTGCAATAAAAAAAGCTTTTGAAAGTTGTATTTGGGATAGTGTCAATGTGCGACTGAGAGAGTTCAGACAGCAATAGGCTTGCTAAACATTCCTCTTTCCTCAGTAAAGGTTACCCTCAATACCTAGAAAGAGTTCCCAGCCCTGAGAGTTCAGTTGACCTGTAGTTTGCAATGGAATTTTCCTCTTCATAGTCAAATCCGTGTCTGCAGTGCAAGGATTACTTTGCAAAATAAGATTGCATCCACTATTAGTTCTTCAATAAGTAATATTAATGCTTTCAGACTAAAATTTCAAAAACCACAGCATTCTATTTGCCCCTCTCTCACATACACACATGTATCCTTGTATCTTTTCCTATTCTCAAAACTGTATTCCATCACAGTTCTGATTATGGATCTAAGAATCTGGCAACATTTCAATGCCGCTTCTTGATCAGAAGCAAGAGTGGTATTAATTGCAACTTCAATTAACAAACTTGAGCAATCTTAAGCCGTTTAAGTTCTCCCTTCAGATGGAAGAAAGGGAAGACATTTCTGTTCTGAATTTTATTGTCCTCTCCTAAAGGAGAAGAGGGACTGTCTAAGGACTGATAGATTTTCCAGTTAAGGAAACACCTTGAGCCTAATCTGATGATCTGTCTTTTAAAAAACTAAAGTTTGGTGAAATAAAGTTGTTTTTTTTTTTTTTAATGTGCTAGTGCACTGATGTTTCAAGAGAAGATGGAGCTGGAGTAGAAGGAATTGAAATCAGAAAAAATTGTATTCTTTGGAGTCTGAATTCCTTGTATCATCAAAAACATTCTATTCTAAGACAATTTGAAATGTTTGTGGTATTGTCATTCTCTGTCAGTAGGTTTGATATAAATGTGAATGAAGATATTTCCCAATTAAGAAATAGCTCTTTTTATTTTTCTTCTATGATCCATAGATCCATAGTCTGATGAAAAAATTCCTTTAGTCTTTTATAAAAAATGCCAAATCACTCAAGGTAATTAATAGCAAAATAATATAGCAACAGTAGTGGTTTGGATCAGTCCTCCAGTTATATGTACCACCTACCTTTACAGAAACTGGTCTTATTTTAACCACATTAAATCTTTACATTTGCCTACTCATTAACAGCTGTACATCCACAAATTCTATCTGTTTGTTCAGGTATCACTGAAAGAGTTAATTGCTGCAGCTATGCCACATACAGATTCCTAAACCTAAACCAGATGTAAACTAAAGCCAGGCTTTCAATCTATGAGTCTTATTTTAGTGTCCTTAAAACTCCAAACAAGAAGCTGTCTATAGAAGCCCTTGAAGACTCAGCAGTTCTTAGTGTAAGTTGTTACAATTAAAAAAAAAAAAAGAAAATTAACAACTCTTTCTGTATTTGTGGCTGGGTTCATCAGAGTTTGTCTTTTGATGAGTCCAGCATTGTTTCCTTTCGATAAAGTCTAAACTTTCTTTTAAAGTCACAGGTTGCAGTTGTAAGGAATCCAGAAAGCACTGGGGAAGTTGAGAAAGCAGTGATTATGTTGTTCTATGGTTTTCAGACAAGTAGGACACAGGCACATCTCCTGTGGAAGTCTGAATACTCAGAGCCTCAGAAAATTAAGGACATAATTTCATAATTAAGGACATAATTGTTGCATTAAGGCTTAAAAACAAATGGACTATCAAGTTTTAATGAAAGGTGTGCTCTCAAATGTCTTAAACTGTCTTGAAAATCCACCTGACTTCTAGCAGACTTCTATAGATAAGTATGTAGTTTCTGCATTAGTTAACAAAAACAGCTTAGTGGATCTGCTACTCATCCAAAATAATTCATTAGTCTGCTTGCTATCATTTTTTTTTTGTTTTTTTTTTGTTTTTCTTTTTTTTGATGGCTTGTTTGTTTTTATTGTTGTGTTTGGAGTTTTGTTTGTTTGGTTTTATTTTTCATTTAGCTTTTATATTTTGGTAGTTTGAAAAAAAAGAAAATCCTGTTGCCCACTGTTATCCTAGCCAAAGAAAATGCAGTAAGCCTGAGGAGCAGTTGGTCATCTGCTCACCCATTTTGTTCAAATAGAGATCTTTTGTGTTTAGAAGAGATTTTTTTCTTCCAGAGGCTAAAATTTAGCATCCAACAGAACCAGCTGGAAAATGTGCATTAAAAGATAGATATTCTGAACGTTGAAAACTTTTTTCCTCCTTTTCAGAAAGGTAAAGTAACTATTTCTGATAATGAGACTGAGTGCATTTTGCGTCACTTACCAGAATCACTTACTGAAAACGTTAGTGCAAAGCACTGATTGTTTTGTCATTTTCCTTTTCCATATAGATGTCTCTTAAATGATATTGGCTATTGTGAAACTTTACATGTTTTTAGTAAATCGACCTGAAATAAAAATAAAAGAAAAAAATAGGATGAGCAAGCTAAGACAATAGCTTGAAAAAAATATAATTAATTGTATTTTAACACAGAAATAGAGAATGAGATGAATTATTGAGATACTGGAGAAAGCTGGAATTGCACTCTATTTAAATCTCTAAACTGGCTTTGAGCACAGATTTTCACATCAATTTCCAGATCAAGAGCATTTGAGACATCTGTGTCTGTATGGGCAAAAAGCTACCAGTTTGAATTGCCCACAAGAATCCATTTTGATTGCTTCTGTGAAAAATTACATACAGTTCTCTGCAGCACTGATCTTGAGAGGAGATGAAATTAGATGTATTATCGATCCTTTCCATTGTTTATATATTGCTTATATGTTAAAATGGATATAAAGGGCTGGAGAAAAGGTGTCTCTGCCCTTGCCAACTTCGGCGAAGGATTTGAGGTCTTTGGAAGGTCTCAAGTGTCTGATTTGGGACTAGAGGATACTGAAACCTTCACCTTGCTTCAAAGCAGCAAGAAGTATCTTTGTTCCTATTTTGGCAATTCAGTCTTGTGAGATAAGTTTCTGCCTAGTGCTTGGCTTTTCTGACTGCCTATATGAGTCATTTGTGGTGCCTTGCATACCTTTCAATTCTTTCACTATAAAAAAACTTAAAATCTGCTTGAAGTAAATGGAGTTTTAAAAGTAAGCTTTGTCTAAGTTTTTCAATTGTATACGCGTCTGCTAAAATGAGAGAATAACTAAACATGAGAATAGGGAACTTAAAACCAAGTTTTGAGTCAGTTAAGAATAATCAGACAAGCTTTTGCTTTAGACAAAACTTTTACAAAGTTGTCACAGCAGATCCCCTTCGCCAGTCTATTCCTTTGGTATTTGGGATGTGTAGCTGAACAGTTGCATGGAGATAAATGTGTTTGAGGATGAAGTTGAGGACAAAAAAATTGAATTTCAAACACTGTTTGTATTCTCACATAGCTTTTGCCCATGTTTTTTTTTCATGTTGCTTAGAAGTTATTAAATACCCTTTTGATACAAGCATTTACTCAGTATCTTATTCCTTCATTTGGGCTGAAATACTGGGAACTGGTATTTTGTACTACTTTCATTTGATCAACACTCTAAGTTTTTGAGTTACAATGAGGAATAGCAATGGCTCATATGAATAGTGGGGCTTTATATTCTAGTTGCAAATTACAGAAAATAATAAATGAGTGCTATATCCAACAGGTTGTGTAGAGAGACTTTCAATTCCAGTCTTGGTGATTTAGAGAATTGAGAAACTTAGGAAGAGCTTACAGGCCTGTTAATGCTTTAATGAAGAAAGCAACTGATGAAGTTTATTTTAAGCATCATAATAATCATTAATATGGTAATAATGACTGGATCTTTTAATTTTTAAAGTCTTAATGCTACATACAATATTTTACTCTCTCTACAGTAAGAGAAAGGGATTTTTTTCCCTATGTTTACTTTTTGATTTTAAATTATTTACACAGTGTCTGCAATTCAGGAATAAGATAAAAAATGCACCTGAACTGTTATTCTTCTGAACATCATTGATTTTATTCTTTTCACAGAGGGAGGGGTGTGGACAGAAAAGAACAAAAACTGGACAAACAAAGCTATCATTAAATGCCCACCCTTTCCCACACCACACATATGTGCACAAACAAATCAACTATGGGGAAGATTCCAGTATCTGAACAGTTAAGGAAGAGACATTTTATTTTGACAATCAATATTATATTACATTTTGACAATCAATATTTTGTTGAAGTGGGTATGGGCTAAGATTTTTGGTGGGAATGAGTCTTCATAATATACTTCTGTCACACTGGCCGAGAGATCAGGGGTTCAGTGAAGCTGCAGACGTTCTAGAGTATGATGCTGTACTGCTCTGAAAAACATTTAATCCATATTCTTGAAAAAGGTTTGGAATTTTGGTGATATTATATGTTGTGGTAGGTTCTATTGCCTCTTTCAACTCTGATGCTTATTTCTGCATAAGAGAAAAGAATGATCCAAATTCTATGTATTACCATCAGAACATCTCCCTTTGCAGAATAGTACATAGGTCCTCTATTTCTTCTTCTGTCAAATGTTGTAAGAAAATCCATGGTCATTTGGATCCTCTCCCCTGTTTCACATTTATTAAGTAATATTTGTTTAAATACACACACTTCCCATTATATAATTATATTATTGTATTGGGGGGGATGTTAGTTTTTTATAAAATTTTTAATATTGCTTCATAAGTTGATTATCTGTCAAAGCAGACCTATTCATCTTTCTTTCCCTAAAAGTCTGCTGTTATTATTTCTGTTTTGCTCTAAGCTTAAAAAAAAATAATTAAAATTTAATTGTTATTATCACCCAAGTTTTACTCCACTTGTGTGGAGTTACCAGTTATTTGAGTCACTCTGCTTTTCCATATATGTGCTTTTTAAATATTAGGATAGTGCTTTCTGCTACCTCAAAACATTTTCTAAACCTTTAACAAGTTTTCTGTCTTTGAAGACATAGTAATAATTCTTTTTTCCTAAAGAAACTATGGAGGGTAAGCAAGGAAATGCATGTTGCGAATATGTGCACTTGAACTGGAAATTCTTAGGCAGAATCAAACAGGATTCATTCCTGATGAATGATATGAACTTATCACAGCCTAAAGAGATTTCCCTTATAGTGGAAATTGGAATTTAACATTAACCTGGAATAATAGTCTCAGGTGTTCTCTTGACCCAAATTAAATTAGCTTGGATAGCTGGTGGAAGTATGATAGTACCACCTTACCCACAAATAATCCTTGTATCAGGGCTGCTTTAGACTCCAGTTTCTCTTGTCTTGGTTTTTAGTCCAATAAGGAGCAAGCTGTTCTTGTTCAAGTTCTCTCACTGAGTTCAAGCCATGAATACCGTACTCTTACAATCTTTCACTTTAATCCTTCT
Source organism: Phainopepla nitens (assembly GCA_013400175.1). Taxonomy (NCBI): domain Eukaryota; kingdom Metazoa; phylum Chordata; class Aves; order Passeriformes; family Bombycillidae; genus Phainopepla; species Phainopepla nitens. The sequence continues at coordinate 411,468 of VXBQ01012830.1, read as the reverse complement.
GCACTATTACTTTTAAAAAATGCAGAACTCTTCATTATATCTGTGGTTTTATCGAGTATCAAGCCCTCATCTGGCTTAACTTCCTAAATTAAGGTCATTCCTACTATTTGAACCTTATTTTGATTCAGGCATTATAACCTGGGGCCAGGTATATCAACACAACCTGGAATCTGAGTTTTTAATTTTGTTCCCATACAATTCTGCTTTTTAAATTTGTCTTTCTCTCTCTGAAAAGAACTGAATGCTTTTGTTAATTTTTACTACCACTTACTTAAATTCACATGGTGGCCACAAATTATCTGCATGTAAAAATATTTAACTGGGAACATGACTGTTCCTGATTGTATTATCATAGTGTTTATACTTGTAGTGTGTTTGAGGCACATATTCCAGTGACTTCACTGGATATAAATGAAGGTGTCTTTTATTGCAGATCCATGCTGTTTCATCCTAACTGAATCTGTTACTTCAATTTCAGCATGTGAGACAGAAGCAGCAAAAGTTTATCAGCTATCACTTGAAGAGCACCTACAGCCCTTCAAAGACAACATGGAGCAATTCATTAGTCAAGGTAAATAATGAAACATCACTTAAACTTTTCATGACATTTCAAAGGAAAGTTATGGAAACAATGTTTATATGTTGTGGGAAAGGGATTGTTTATTTTGGCATCATAGAAAGACATGGATTAGTTTGATCAGATGCCACACAGTTCTAAAAGATTTGAAAAATTATTCTCTTGTACTGTAGGTGACTCACTCTCCTTTGCATGACAGCAAAGACAAATGCTATTGGCTTGAGTGTGTGATCTACTAAGTTCAGCATTCCAGTAGAGAACAAATTTACAGCCTTTGTTCTTTGAAAAATTATTGAAGCTGGATCTGTTTCATTAACTTCATTCCAATTAGATAATCCTTTCATGTGTGCCAAAAACATGGAATAAACATAACAAAACTAGTTAAAGGTTTTCCAGATATACTGCAAATCCATATGAAATACTTGGATGTGATTAATGGTCAACACTGCAAGAAAAAATATATTAGAAATATCCAGGATCGGTTGACATCCTGAGTATTAGTAGAAAAACACTTTAAAAATGAATAGACTATGTTTTACTAGACATTTCTTTGACAAGAGTATCTCTTGAAATACTACTGTGCCTTGACCAATTTGCTTTTTAATAGAAGTCAGAATTCAGTGCATCAGGGTTGAAATACTCTGATGAGTACACCAACATAATTTTAACATTTTGCTGCTCCTTCTGCTTTAATATTTCCTCTTGTAATTGAAGGCAGACCTGTTGTCTTTGGAACAGGCAAATTATGTGAGAATTCTGTTTCTAGTGCTGATTCATCAATTCATTTATCTAAAGATGTGTTAAAGAGCTACCATATCTAGAAATAGTTATTAACTGGATGTACTGTGTATTTGAGAGGCCTGTCAAATATGCTTGTATATCTTCCTGGTTAGAGTATCTAAGATGACTATCTATAAATGTTATAATTGGAGTACCTATAGAATCACAGAATGGTTGGGGTTGGAGGGGACTGGACCAGGCTGCTCATGTGCTGATCCATGCTATAGGTCTCTCAGTTACAGGAAGTAAATTGAGCACACCCAATATTTTTGTCAAATATGAACTGATGTTTTCTAAGACAAATGTCTATTAGCCAAATCTGGTGAACAGGATGTTGTCTCCAGCACTGGTAGGTATGAACTGATTTAAAACTGGATTCTGGTTATGTGTATGGCATGTAAATATTGCTGTAGTGGTATGATTAAACATGTAGCGAGTGTTTTGCGTTAGGTTTATATTATGGTTTTTATGTAAGATAGGGGACATTCAAATCACAAGTTTGTCTGTAAGATGTCACTATTGGCATACTGTAAATCATGTCATTTTAACTTTTAATAAAGTAGGAAAGCAAACATGTGGAATTATCCCTGGAAGTGTTCAGGGCCAGGTTGGATGGAACTCTGAGCAACCTGGTCTAGTGAAAGATGTCCCTGACTATGGCAGGGGAGTTGGAACTAGATGATCTTTAAGGTCCCTTCCGACCCAAACCATTCCATGATTATATGACTGTCTTTCAGCAGACAGTAAAATTTGTTAAAATTATTTTTTTTCTTTTAGAAATCATATTTTTAAAAGTATCTAACTTAGACCTATTTTATGATTTATGGCTATAATTTCTAGAATATAATTTTATATATGCTGTATAGTGATCTGGTTTTGCAAGGGTATGCAATTTCCTTTGTGATTACGTGTCTGTACTTTAGGAGAGTGAGGAAAAAGGAAAGAAAAAAAAGGATATCCATCACATCCATCAACAGCTTTGCTGTGTTCTCATATTAGTAGTGTATATTGTTAGGTGATTGGCTAATGGAGAAACGCATAGTTTCAGTAAAAATATCACTGTCTCATTTTGATGAAAATAATTGGAAATGTGTATTGTGAACACAGTAGAGTGTGACTAAATAATTTCTACATGTTTTTAAAACCGTAGGGCCTATTATGCAGAATTCTGTCCCAATGTACGAAAGACAAAGGCTAACATATAGCAAAAAAGAATCCCTCGTAAAGTTCCAAAAATAAAGTAATTTAAATACCTTTCATTATGGAATCCTTTGTTTTTACTTCATGGGATTGAATTCCCACTTGAAAGAGGCCATGTTTAAAGCAGGATTTCTCTTTCCTGTTCAGTGTTTGACAGGCTTTTGATCTAGATATTTTTTCTAAGGGCTTTTGTTGTTTGTGTAGACATAATCGATGAGTCTTTCAGCTAGACTGCACACGTGATCATTTAGAAAAACAGAGGGACAATTCTTGGCACCTTTTGGGGATTTCTGTTTATATAACATATGCTCTGAAAAATCAAAGAAAAATCAAGCTTTACGGTTTTTATCTTTTAAAGTTCCAGTTTCCCTTAAGTCAGAAAAAGTTTTAATTCAGATGAAAAGCATTTTTCATAACGTTGAATAATTTAGCATGTTTATATGATGACTTTTCAGAGTAGATAACTTGTGTGCATAATGGGACCCAAAAGTTCAAAGTAGCTATTTACTTACAGCATATTCACTTATACACGTTGTAAGCAGCTAATACGGAAAATGATTTTCCCATAGACAAGAAAACTTGGACACCAAATTAAGTATCTTTGGCAAGGGGTTAGAAAGGCTGCTTTATGAGAGTAGTTGCTGTCACACACAGCTAGGTAAGTTTGAGTTATGTTACTGCAGCTAGTCTAGCTGATTGTTGCTAATGATGTATTAATAAAAAAATTTTATTAATGTTAACACTTATTAGATTCATCAGCGACAGAACAAGGTTGTATATCACTAGCTTGATTGTAAAGATGGTCTCATTTGAAAGCTAAAGAAGGGGAAGAGACAAGAATGTGTTCAGAATCATGAAATTTTTAGATGAAAATGGTAGTGGTATGCGTGATGAAGGCTGTTCAGTATTTGCCTTGCTATCCAAGTCAGTAAGCTAAACAATCAGTGTGTGCATTAAAGTATGCAAATTAGTGACAGGATGCCAGTCCTTTCTTTAAGGACCTCATGATCAATTTTAGAATGATCAGTATGCTTAACAGAAGGTTAAATTACCTGTACTCACCCTTCTACATTGGCTTAATGGATATTGGCAAGCATGATTTATCCTGTGCACCAGAGTTTTGAGGGTCTGTGTGCTTCAAAACCTCCAGCAAAATCCTCTCTGTTCTTCCAGGTTCTCAAGTTTTCTTCCATGTTTTCTCTTCCTTGTTTTCTTTTCATGTCCTCTTTTTGAGTCCACATACTGCAATCACATCAAATCACCAAATGTATGATGTGGTTCTCTTGTTCTTACAAATGTCAGGGTTTTTTTCTGAACTTCTCCATAGCCATATGGTTTAAAAAGGGAAAAATAATAATAAAAAAAAAAGTGGAAAATCTACTTCAGAAAAGGATATTGTGGAAAAGCTGTCAGTAAATACAAAACTTTCCAAAATTATTTTGTTTCTTATTTAGTTTTTTATAACCATTTATCTAAGCATTTTCCAATATGTAATATATAACTGTGAAATTTAGTAAAACAATTTTTATTTTCCAATGAAAATTTATTCATGTCAAAAAGTAAGAATTTAAAATTTACATGTCTCCAATATAGCATATATAGTCACATTTTCTGTCTTTGAATTATTCCCCACAACTTATCACAATTTGAATGAGAGAGGCTGAAAGCAAAGCACTATTTGGGAACCTTGTCTCCATTGCTCCATATGTAGGTGTGGATAGATTGGGATGCAAATACATGAGAGATCACAACCACCAGTTCAGAAGTTTCAGAAATCACTTTTTTTCCTGCTGAAAATGAGTCTGACACGAGACACAGTGGGAAAACGCTGAGGGTACTAATTATCATGCAGTTTGTAGAGGAATTTCGTTAGCAGTTAGTAATCTTCTAGCCTTGTCCCCATTGGACAGGTTAGCCAGCTCATGCTGCAAGAATTGTGTGTGCATGAACCACAAATGATTCGTAGTCCCCAGGTTTTAGCTGTAGTTACCTTTGCGGTGAAAAGCAGTTTCTGGCTGTTTGCTGTTGGGATGCTGTCTAGGTTGTGCATTTTTTTGTCAGCTTGATAAAGCCAGAAACTTAGAGCAGGAGGTAACAACCATCACTCCCTCAGAATAGTAAGTCTTTTTGGGAAGTGAGAAGCTTCAGTATGTTGAAATCATAGCTTTTCCACTGAGATTCTATAAATTATGAAAATGTTGTGAACTTCAAATCTAAGCAAATCATCCTATATCATATTAAAAAGCCAAGCCAATATGATTAGTTTTAGACTTTAGAAAAAACATTATGCCATGGGAGAATTACAAGCATTGTTTGCAGAAGTAAAACAAAAAATTTCTGATGTTTGGCTAGTTAATTTAAAAGCAATAAGAATTATTCCAGTGTGATTTTAAGTTTGGGACCACAGGATAATTATTCAATGTTTGGTTCCTTCTAGTATTATTTTGCAAAATTCTGCAGTTCTGCTATTGTAAGTGAATACCAGGTTTTGTTCTGCTAGACTCTTCTCCAGACTTAAATTCTAGTCACATCCTCATGATCTTAGAGAATAAAGATGCTAAAATTGTCCTGTTGGTAACAGCCTGTAACTATCTCCTTATTTTGCCTGGAAAAGCATTCAGGAATCCAGTTTTCAAACTGTTAGTAAAGAAATGTATAAATCACTGTGAGTTCTATTTATCGCTGTAGCTGCAACCAGATAGTTGGTCATAACTTGTTCTTTTAGGTCAAGTAGCAAAAGGCTGTGTATCATCATATGATGGATTGTGAATGAGACTAAAGCATCAGACTGAATCTTGGATGTCTGGTTTAAGTTCCTGGCTCCAGAAATACTGTAGATGATTGCAGAATGAGTGCTGCTAGGGTAATCTTAATTCTGGCCTTTTCTAACCCAGAATGATTGATTTTGCAGATTCCATTTTCTTTAAATTTTGTTTTCATAATTTGATAAATATAAGGGAAAACATAGCAGTAGTTCATAATTTTGCTAAAAATAATTTTAGGAAAATATGACTGAAACTTGATTAGGCAGATATATTAATAAATATGGTTTGTTTTTCTTTGAAAAATTGCACAGGTCATTAAGAGGTTGGATATTAGTAATTTATGTGGAGACACTCACTTTAAATATTATTATGATTACCAAAATATACTCTTTACTAAGATCTAAAAAACACTTTTTGTCCTTTGAGAAAGAAAATGTTGGAGGAATATGAAGGGCAAGCAAGATAAACTTACAAAGATGAACAAAAGATGCAGGAATTCAACTTAAGCAGTTTAATTTTATGAATGTTTACATTTTTCTTTAGTATTCTTTTTGTTGAGTTATTGAAGGAGCTTTTAAATCTTGTTCTTTGAGTCCTGAAAGTATTTTTTTGATCTCACACTGACATCTTAATGCTGATAAATAGTTTAACGTCAGTATGATATAAACTTGTCCCTACTTCTGATGCCAGTGCCTCCATTGGTGTGCATTTTTACATAATATTCCTAATTCGGAGTGTGTTGCACTTGCAACACTAGACACCCTTCGTTGAATCAGCCTTACCTTGCTTCAAAGTCCATGAAAGACACCAGACTTTTAGCTGTTTTGTGCCTTTGGCAAAGGATCTCATCTAATCATTTTTGTAGGCATCACAGTGGTTTCAGGCAGCACAGGTGTGGTATAGTTGAAAAAGGTATTTTGTCATCACGAGAACAAATCAATGTATGAGTATCACAATAGCGTGACACAAGTCATCCAACTCAAAAGCCTTCTGAAAAAAAGTTTCTAAAAGCCTTGTGGATAGTTGGGGTGGGCAGAAAAATTCACATTTTGAATATTTTCTCCAGTAAAAATGTAACCAAATAAGATTTCATGACATAGTTCTTGAGATGGAGAATGAAAAACAAGAGGACATTAATGCTTAAGAGCACTTAGGTCCGTCATGATCCCTAATCACAATGGCACATGGTCTTCAGCACTGAAGTCCTGGCTAACAGATGACCAGTTCTCTTGCTGGATCTTTACTGTGCCTGCGGACATATATTTAGTCATAGGTATGCTGTCTAACTTCACATCTGTTTCCTGCATAGTCCTGACCTGATTGAGACCTTTAAGGTAGGATTTAAGATCAGTAGCAGGGAACATCAAGTGAGGAGCTCAAAGTTGCACACAAAATACAATGCATTTTACTTCGGTGAATGTGACATGACAACATTACAGTGAGTAGCTGCTAAAAATACATAACTAAGTATGATGGAGTGATTTGCTGGGGTTTTTTGGTTGTTGTTACGTTTTGGGGTTTTTTAAATGTCAGATTTGGATCCCACTTTTCTCTCACCCAATTCAGGTGACAGGAGATGTCATCTGTCAAAGGCTGACAAATCATAGAATTGTTTGGGTTGGAAGGGACCTTAAAAATCACCTAGTTCCAACCCCCTACTGTGGACAGGCACACCTTCCACTAGACCAGATTGCTCAGAGCTCCATCCAACCTAGACCTGAACACTTCCAGTGATGGGACATCCACAAACTCTACGGGCAACCTGTTCCAATTTCTCACTACCCTCACAGTGAAGAATTTATTCCTTGAATCTAATGTAAATGTACCTTTATGCAGTTTGAAGCCATTTCCCTTTGTCCTATCACTAAATGTCCCCGTAAAAAGTTCCTTACCAGCTCTCTTGTAAGCCCCCTTTAGGTACTGGAAGGCTGCTGTATGGTGGGCCCACAGCCTTTTTTTCTCTTGTCTTGATAGGAGAAGTGTTCCATCCTTTTTATCGCCTTCTATGTGCTTGCTCCAAAAGGTTGCTGCTTAGGCTGGGGGCCCCAGAGCTGGACATAATACCCCAGGTGGAGTCTCTCAAGAGCAAAGTAGAGTGAGAGAACCACCTCCTTTGACACTGCTTTTGTTGCAGCCCACAACACAGTTGGCCTTTGGGGCTGTGAGCATGCATTGTCCTGTCATGGTGAGCTTTTCACAGACCAGCACCCCTGAGTCTTAGTCCTCGTCTATTCTCACACAATTCTCTGCCTGACCTATGTTTGTACTTAGGATTGATGTGACTGAGGTGCACTTGCACTTGGCCTTGTTGAACTTCGTGAGGTTGACACAGGCCCATCTCTCAAGATTTTCTTGTCCCTCTGGATGGCATCCCTTCCCAGCACAAAGCTCTTGTAGTGTTGACTGCACCACACAGCATGGTGTCATCAGCAAACTTGCTGAGTGTGCCCTCAATCCCACTGCCCATGTCGCCAATAAAGCTGTTAAAAGGAGCTGGTCCCAAAACCAATCTCTTGAATAATTCCACTTGTCACTGCTTTCTACTTGGACATTGAGCTGTTAACCACAAGTCTCTGGATGCGAACATCAGCCAGTTTTTTATCCACCCAGTATCCTAACTGTCAAGCCTATGTCTCTTCAGTTTAGAAACAAGGATGTCATGTGGGACAGTGTCAAATGCTTTGTAGGATTCCAGACAAATAACATCAATACTCTTCCCTTATCCACCTACACTGGAATGCCATCATAGAAAGCCACCAAATTTGTCAGGCAGTCTTTGCACTTTAATGAAGCTATACTGGCTGTCACCAATAACTTCCTTATTTTCCATTTGCCTTTGCACAGTTTTCAGGATAATCTGCTCTGTGATCTTGCCTGTGTCACTGACTTGAGACTGACTGGGCTGTAGTTCCCTAGATCTTCCTTATTTCCTTTTTAAAATGGGGGGTTTTGTTTCCACTTTTCCAGTCACTGGAAACTTCACCAGGCAGCCACAATTTCTCAAATATGATGGATAGTGTCACTTCCTCTGACATGGATGAATCTCAGGTTCAGGTCCCAAGAACTTGCGTACCTTCAGGTTCCTTGGTTAGTCTCAAACCCAGTCTTCTTCCTTCTTTTAGTCTTTGCCTTTGCCTTCTGCAACTTAGGCAGTGTGGCTGGACCACTTGCTGATGAATACTGAGTGAAAAGTAAATCTCCTTTTAGAGAGTATTAAGTTTAATTTTTTTTTTTTTAACTTTTAAGGAAGTTTAAGTTTCTGTCTTTGCATATTAAATGATGTTTTACGCTGTGCTTCTGTAAATCTTGCTCACAATCTATGTAGCTAGCACATAATTTGCATTCCTGTTGTGTGAGGATATAACATCATAAGGAAGTATAATTGGCTGGAATCAATATAAATACTTATGTGTTTAACTGATCATAGGTTTTGAAAAATAAAGGAATGACACCATTAGGAAAATGTTCAGCTTACTGGATGTTCTATCCCAAGTTATTTTCAAGAAATTGGGGTCTGAATGTTTAAATTTAAATGTTCTATTTTAATGTTCTCTTACCTGTATGCATAAAAATCTCAGAAAATAAGGGAGGGGGAACAGGTATTCTTCATGCTGACAACTTTTTATGAATTTGTCATAGCAAGTACAAAAGGATGTAAGACTCTTGATAGGATTCCCAGGAGAAATCCTGCTTTATTCTCTTGTAAAGCTTTCTTAGCATGAATCTACCCAATAGTAAGCCATCCAAATGTACTTGGATCTTTTTTCAGTGTAAATAGAAATTCTCAAAACTGTAGCAGCAGGGCTCTAATGAGTCATTGAAAAGCCTTTGTATCTATTGAAAAATAAAAAGAACAAAACAACTAGCTCCACTTGAAAGTTACTGGAAAGCACATTCATTGCTAATTATAAACAAATATTAGTTAACACTTTAAATAAAAAGAGAGGGGAAAAGGCAAAAAGATTTAGGACGTAGCCAAGCAGATGAAAGAATTCTTGTTGCCTTCCATCTGAGATTACTCAGATGCATTCCTTTATTCAATTACCTGAGAAGATGTGATATTCCCTTAAGAGAGATCGGGAGATCAGAAGGGATGGCAGTTTCATGCATCTCCTTACTTATAACCCTTTGAAATTGATTCAGCAGAAATAGCTTTACTTGCAGCAGGGATTGGGACCAGACGGTGACTACAGACAGTAATCACTGGGTCAAGATCATACGACAAATCAACAACAAAAAATTCTGATGGAACAAAAGCTCTGTCGGGATGTTTGAATGCAGTTTGAGTAGACTTACAAGGTCTACTTGGAATGCTTTCTGAATAGGCACAAACGGGTCAACTTGTTGTGTGACTATGCTTATCTAGTACATTTATACATAGAAGATACTGATAAATTCTTATTAGTTGCTGGCTTTGAGTCTGTTTTTCTCATCAGATCCCTTGCATACTTCATATTAAATTCTCAGCTTGAGTTTTACGCTTTTTTTTTTCACAAAACCACTAAGCACAAGCCCCTGTGATCATTTAAAAATTAATGATTGTCCAGTTTTTCTTTACAGTCTTCCCCAAAACCCACTTCCTTTTTGATAGTGTCCATCTAAAATGGCTTAGTTCTTCCTAGTGCCCCTCATGCCCCCACCACACTAAATAAAACATGCAAAGAGAACAAACACAACAAAATCCAAAAACTGCGGCAAAACAAATTCAAAAGTCTAAAAGGGAGTAGGGATAGAGGGGGAGGGGAAGAAAAACTTTTCTCAAGAGCTTTCTATTGATTCTGATGTATTTGTTATTCTGCTTTGGTGTTTCAAGGTTTTTCGAAAAAAAAGAAAAAATTCTTTACGCGTTATTTTGGTGTTTCCTGAGGTTGCTTAAAAGTATATGTACTACCAGGGAGAATAGGGGAATCTTCTCAGAAGCGCTGACAAAGCCCTTGTAAACTTGGACCTTAGACCATAATAATAGCAGAGTAACTGCATGCTCTTGCTTGTGCTGGTAGTAAATCCAGTATTTTCTCTATATCCATTTTCTTTCAGTCCTAGTCACATGCATGAGATACCTGCAGAAGGTACCTCATGGCCTCTGTCAACTACCTCAGGTCCTCAGGCATTAGTGAAGCTGGGTCAGAAGTGACAGGTGAACTGCCTGAGGTTCCATACACTTTTTGAGAAAAATGGTAAATTTCCCTCAATCTTGTTCTTAGTTTAGTTTTCTTGGGACTTTTTTTGAATTTGTGCCTCTGCCAGTGGACATATTTGATATATTTTCAAAGCCCCAGCTACTATTCACTCATCACCAGTGTGGAAGAAAATATGTCCTCTTTAAAGATCCTGGTAAATCTCCAACAAGGGTTTGTAAAAATATTAGTAATTGTTTCCTTTTTTATTTGTGGGGTTTTTTTTCTGTGAAAAGGATTTCTATAAATTTTCCTGCTTTTTAATAATATATATATAACACTGGAGCACAATAATCCTAGTCTAAAACAGTTGTTGTATGTCTTGAGTTTCCAGTTAGTTGTAAGTCAAATATTTCTTTATAGTTTTTTTTTTAATCCTATGGAAAAGATGACAGAATGAAATATCACACTTTCAAACAAGAAATTGCAACAACTAATAATAGAGACAAGAGATGTTATTTGCAATATCTGTCCGCACAGAAAATAGTCTGTACATAGAGCAAATAGATATATTCATGTCATTATCTTTTTAAAAAGTCAGGTTTGTTGCACAAGGTGTAGTGGTTAAATTTGGAGGAAAGTGGCAGAGAAAGTTTTTTGGACTAAAATTGAGAGGATACTTGGCAGTTGTCTTCATTCGCAGTGTGGCTTGAGTTAGTTCTGCAGAGAACTTAGCATAACGTCCAGAATGATCCAGTCAGGTCCGAGGGGACAATTTGTGGTCAATCAATGATTTATATCCTTGCCTTTAGTCCCCTTTTTAATTTCATCTTCTAGGCTTCTTGAAAACAAAAAACTATTTATAGAAAAGTGAATGTTACTGTTCTTCTGAAGACCAGCATTTTCTAAATGCCTGTTTCTATTTCTCACATTCAGTTTGGTGAGACACATCAGATTTTCATAAATGCACAGGTCACTTATGGTTATTCATATATATCTCTTTGTATAAGTTTATATGTAACATTTGCAGGATTCTAATAAAAAAGAATTGGAAGAGCAAACACACAATGGCATGTATCATTCTGGAATGTGAGTATATGCTGATAAGGACAGAAGATTTGAGAATTCAGTTAATTAGACTTAATTTGTGAGGTCTTGTTTGAAAGCTCATTTTGAACTGCATGAAATTGAGTTTTATGCCCCAATTATAAAACACGAAACAGTAATTTCAAGCAAACTAAAAAAAAAGAAAAAGAAAAAATTGATAGAATAGTAATTAGGACATCTGATGAGAGTAATTTTTGAGGAGATACATATGTCCTGTAGTTAAATAAATTGATACAAGAGCCTTGGGTGTAGTACAGTCCTCACACTTGGTAAGCAATGATGTAGGGGTGGAAGGAATGTACTTGAATTTTGACCGAATATATAAGGTGTTTAGGAGGTGTGGACCTTGCTCTAAAAGGAGACCAACTTTAAATAATCTGAAGGTATCTTAATGGAAAAAGCAGGCGAACAGTGGAATGTCATCCAACAAGAAGGCATTAAAGATGCTTTCAAACTAAAAAGGGAAAATATAACTAAATCAGTGCATGTTGTAAACCGTTGATAAAGTAGCTCTGTTAGAGGTTACTTTGACTCTAAAATTCTGTGTGTTTTGAGACGGCCATGTTTTTCAATATGACCTAAGCTTATTTTTCAACTGTATTATTTGAAGTAGGTTTTTCAGAATATATATGCCTTCAGGATTATGAAAGCTGCATGTAAAGCCCTACAATATATAGGGTGTCTGATGGCCAACATAAAAATCTGTTGCTTTTGCTTACCAATATATTACACAAAATAGAGGGGTTAATATTTCCTGGTACAATATAGTCTTTACTAGATTTGGAACAGTTTATTTGCACGTTCTTTGGCAAATTAATGTCAAGAATCAAGTTCTTAGCTTGGGGTGTTAGAAAAGATGATGAGCCAGTAAAATATGGAATACTTAGGAAGAGAAGTAACCCAAAAGCAGGAATTCCTACATCTATCAGAAAATATACAAGCTGTCACTGCTATATTAGCTGATGGATTCCAAATATATATGAAAGCAGATATGGATACTGCACGACTACAAGGTTTCTTGTAATGTTTTTCAAAGAAAATCAAATAATAATATTTTTTAAATAGAAGATTCTATCTAGAAGATAGAGTGTATTTGTAGAGGCAGAAGAGAATTCTCGGATATGCCATGATATCCCAGGATTTATCTAATTTTTCTGTGTTGGCCATTGATGATCACTGTGTCGTGATCACTGTGGACTGGATGTAGATATTATTTTTTTTTTCCATTTCACCTGTTATAGCTGTTCTCTTTGTAATAGGAGTACACTTTTCTCCCCTGAATATTCTTCCAAGGTGGGCACCTTTTAGCTGGCATTTGGCACTTAATGGATATATGCCAAGAATAAAGAAGCCGAACCAGTGCCTTTCATGCACTCTTTTTACACCTGTGATGAACGGCTTTGGAGGAAGACGTGATAATAAAGATGCGTAATATTGAGTGAAATGATGAAATATAATGCATTCTGGGACCCTTCAACTGGATCCATCATAAGGAAATGTTTTCCTTCCTCTACTTAAAGAGGAAAACTTACTTGGAAGTAGTTTACCAATTGGCTGATTAGTATAGAGCAAAGTACATAAAACCACTAATATCTGGTGGTAATATTCCCTGATAGTACACAAGTTATATCAATTGCCAGCTTCTTCAACATCTAATAGTTATTCCATTGTATCCAGGTGATAGTAAAAATTCTGTCATTTTAATAACAGGAGGTTTTCTTCCCTTACTGATTAAATTTCACTGCATGTCTCCAACTAATCATTTTCCATAGCTCTTGGATGTTTACTGTGTCTAGTGCAAAAGCATTCATCTGATTATTTTTTTGGACAGGGACAGATCTGAGTGTATATACCATATTTTCTCTTTCACTGGTGTCACCTGTCGTCTTGTGGAAAGAGAATTGTTTTCATAATATCTTTAACTTTTTCTGTCCAGAAAAATGATAATGCAAAAGAGTTGCAAATTAGACTTTCATCTGTGCAATATTTTTTTAGAAGATAAGGAAGGTTTAAAAATATGGAATATTGAAAATATTTGTAACAAACAACAAGGAAATTCATCTACAGAGAAAATTCCTTTCCTTTAATACCAAGAGGTGATTTGATGCAGGAGGAAATTTTCTTTGGATATAGGAGCTGCCTTATGCATAAGTAATTATTACTTAAAAAAGGTGCTGTTACATACATCACTGCCATTCAGGGTTTCTAGAGTTTCTTTTCATTGTGTAATACCAATTCTCTATGAATTTATTAGAAGTATAGAAACCAGAAATAACTTGGTTTTGTTCTGCTTTGTTTTGTTTTTCTTCTTCTCTGGACCACAATAACTTTCTTTTTTTAATTGAAAGGAAACTTGTGCCAGAATGGGGATATTCTGACATGCTTTGATAAGCTAAGGATAATATGTTATGCTTACGCTCTTTCAAAAAACAGATTGTTGAATATTTGGTCCATTACTGGTGGGTAAATAATTGTTTGTGAACATGTGCAGAACATTTGAAATAAAGAAGGACATATAACAAGGCAACTCTAATGATATACCATCCCATCAATCTTGGAAATGATAGAAAGATTTATATCCTAAAAATGTTATATATGTATACAAGACTGTTGTAGGGTGGCATATGGTAGCCTCTATTTCTAAGCATTGTTTAAGTGAAAGAAGTCCAAATTGCGTTTTTCAGTAATATAATTATTTATTTTAAGAGTTGTGTCCACAGATACCTAGTGATTGTGTTAATGCAGAATGAGATATTTGATGTCATTTCATCCAGAGAGTTTGTGCGCAGCTTCTTCTCTTTTGAACTCTATGTTTTTACTGGTCATACTTTGATTTTCAGGATTGAAGTATGAAAAAACAAAAGCATTAATAAAATTCTGTGAAAGCTGCCACATTTCACTGGTTTCTTATCCAAAGCAATGCAAGGCTTAAAGAAAAACTTTAAGTCAGCCTGAATTCACTCAGCACTTGGCTAAACTTCTCTCAAAAGGGTTGTGAGCCTTTGCAAACCTGCTGAAGAATTTGGGCCAAGTTTCAAGTTGGTATTGAAATTTGTAATCAGGCAGGAGTCACGTGCTCCTCAATTTCCTTGAGAACATTTACCTATCTCTCCCTCGAGTTTTCTGTGGTTTTCCATTTTCAGGATAAAAATGGTGGAGCCCAAGTCTTCAAGTAATGATTATTAAATACAATGTTTTCAGCTGCAAGTATCCGGGCACTAGTAAGCAGAGCTACTGCTCAGAAGACTACATTGCTACTAATAAAAAGTATTTGCAGCACTAGACAAAGCTCTCATGATTGTTGTGACTGGGGAAAGTATAAGGAAATCCCATTTGTATATCTTTGCTACAGATTTCACATGCCTATTTGAGTGTATGTTTATAAATTGCTGTTGATTGAAACATTTAACTGAAAAACAGTGATTATCTTTGATTCCTAATTATGCCATTGCTCTGCTTTTTTTTCACCAAATGTAAAATCAGGGTTTCCTTTTAAAATGCAGTGTATCTATAATGCAGAAAAATAATTTTAATGAGTTAATATTGCAGAGCAATGTAGAAAAAGTGGAATAAAAAGAATAGCTGAAAAGTTTATTCTTTAGATTTCTATATGGATTTTATACCACTGACATTTGTTACCAGGACGGTTCAGAACCTTTTCATGTTTCAAAACTTTCTGACTCTTGGGAATCCTAAAATTCTTCTTGCAAGTTAAAAGGCCGGAAGTCTAGCTGACTGAAAAGGGAATCAAGTACCAAATTAAAAGAGCTTTCTGCTTAAGCATGCAGACTTTAAATGAGATTTAAGTTGTCTTACCTGAAGGACTGCATAAATATAAATTTCACCTAAACACATGCACAGAGCAGTTTGACAATTTCTTTGCACATCGGTGATGCCTAAGTTAACGTGCACATTCTTGTAGATTTTTTGTTAATTGTTCTTTAAGTGATCCAAGTGAAATGTGCACAAAAAAATTGAGAGAACGTGTAGTAAATAGTGATTTTTTTCACCAATGTGTGAGAATGACAGTTTCTTGTTTGTGATTTCCTTCACATGATTACCAAATGATAATATCCTTCATATAAAACTAGTCATGTTTTCAGTACAGGCCTGCTGCAGCTTTAGTACTTCACTAATGGATGTGTGTTCAGGGAGAGGGAAGAGTTTTCATTTGTAATCTCCAAGCACCTAGTAGAAAACCTATAAGGCTGAATACTTTCTGCTTGTTACTCAGCTTTTCCTCTTGGTAGACAAGTTCCCATATTATTTGAGTTTTTTGAATCATAATTTAAGATCTGGTTTTAAGTTAATTGCATGATTTGGTTGTTGTTTAGATTACTGAAAGATTTTTTTTTTCATATTCAAGGCTTTGAGTTTTGGATTGGTTTGTTTTTGCAGTGGTGATTTTGGATTTCTTTTTAATAGAGTTATCAAAATTTGTCTAGTTTTGTTTGTGTGGTTGTTTGTTGAATGGAGGGTTGGTTGGGTTTTTTTGGAATTGATCTACATGAGTATATCCTCAGGTGGTTTCTGTGTATTTTACACAACATATTTAAAATTTAAATTATCCTGAAGCATCTGTATCTTTCACCTTGTTGTTAATTATTTCATTGTATTTTTTACAGCCAAAATAGACCAAGAAAATGAAGAGAAGTCACTGTCAGAAGCACATAAAAGGTAAGAAAGAGCAATGTAGTAAGACCTTTCTTAGAAAAATGTCGGTTTTTAGCAGTTGCTCTATTCGTACCTAGCAGTATTGTGTTTTTGAATGGTATTGAAATGCACTCAGAAAGAAAAGTGATATTTAATTATTTTTAATTTTAATTTGACAATGAAGAAAGATTGAATTTTTTTAAAGCATCACTGTACATTACTCCTGTCTTTCATAAAATGCATTAACCTTATGTAAAAATAAATTCAGAGTATACCATTTGGACTGAAAGAAAACTATTCCTACTACACCAGAATCATGGTGATTTGAGAGATATTTAGCATTCCCCAAACAAGCATTATTCATTAGGTACCATTTCCTGTGCTTATAACATATCCATTTTATAAAAAAAAAATAAAACCTTTCTTTTAATAAACTAATGAGATGTATAATTAAATGGGACTTCCTTTGTAGAATTGCTAATAGATCTTCAAATACTTTTTATGGAAAAAACCAAAATACCTCATTACATTACAGTATAGCTGTATGCAGTTGAGACAGTTTTCAAAACTGGGAACGTCACTGCCTTGCACAACATGTGGTTTGTTCTGATTTTTTTGGAGAGTTCTCCGGCAGCAGTGTTTAAATGGGACAGATTTTTATTGGTCCCAGCAAGAGATCGAAATATAGCACACAGCATTTATAGCCCAAATTTAGAGAAACTCAGTCTCTATTTGTTTTTCTTTCACTAAAAACAGCATTTTCTTTTTGTTCTAGCTACAATTATCACTTAATACATACTAATGAATATATCCATTATATATATTCCCAGAATTATGAAGTCTCTCAATAGGATTCCTCTAAAACATACACTGTAGAAGTTTCTAGTTTTTACTATAGTTTGTTAGCCATTCTATGGCCTCAATGCCCAAATTTGCTACCTGCACTAATGCCATAGGGCAGTTGATGTCTTTCCTGGTACATCACATTTTTTCTCTAGTCTCTTGGGCCATGTACTAAAGATAGTACCTGACAAGCCAAGAAGAGTGAGTGCCACAAGAACCTCCCTTCTTACTTGTAAGGAGTGGCATGTCAGTGGTCTGCAATCATGGTGGTGTGGAAAGGGAGTATAATAGAATCACAGACAGCTGCTTTGAGCAGATCTGTGTTCCCTTGTTTCATTACAAAGTCACAGAATATTCTGAGTTGGAAGGGAGCTGCAAGGATCATCGAGTCCAGCTCCTAAATGAATGGCCCATAGAGGGATCAAACCCATGACCTTGGTGCTGTTGGCACAGTGCTCTAACAAGCTGACATAATATTAGGGTATTGCTTTGGCTTAGCATCGTACCTCTTGCTCAAGTATATGAAAGGCATTCCTGACATTTCTTAGGTTTGTTTAGCTGCTAAGTTACATAATTTTTACCTTTCAAATTTTCTTTCACAATAAAACTTTGAGAGAATATGGCACTGCTTGGAGATCAGTTGTGATTTTTGATTGCTCTTTTAAGGCAAATATTTGTCCTGTCAAAAATGGATTTGAATACAAGTTCAAAGGTAACAGAAATCTAATGACAGTGGACAATCTGTTCAGAAATCTTGTGATTTATCACTATCTTTTGGTGTCTAATTCACTTTTCCTTTCTAATCATATTCCCTGACAAGACTGGAAGCATCAAACCAAAAACTTTGCATTGGTTTTATTAACCTGATGCGAGAAGAAAGCAAACTGCTCCATGGATTCTTGTTCAGCTTGGTCTGCTTCTTCTGACTTCCCCTAATTCTTTCTTCTCCCAGCTCCATTTACACAGTTTGTCAAAGAAGAAAATTCTGCTTCATTTCTCCTCCTTTCTGTGAATATCTAGCAAGGATATTTTCTTGCTTCCTTCCACCTTCCCACTGAAATTCTTGCTCCAATTAGTGGTATTTGTTAGAACACTGAAGACAACTTCATACACGTTTTTAATAATATGTGTGATTATTTCAGTAAGATTTTTAATTTAGCTTGGAAATAAAATGCTTAGGATCCTTTTTGGCAGGGGTGAGTGAAAAAGATGATAGGAGCTTAAGCTAAATAAAAGATTAGTTGCATTTGACTAATCATAGGTGGATAGGAGTGCATAGGTTAGACAAGCAAGCAGTGCAAGGAAAAGTGATGGATTAGATGGAGCAAAGTTAATGTGATTTATGTGCTTGGATTTTCCTTGTTGAAGTGGATGACTTCAGCCCATGTATAAGTTCAGGTCTACTGCATGGAAGCATTTCTTTAGCTTTCATTAAAAACTATAATTTTCTATTATTTTTTTTTCCTTGTTAGTTTGTCTCCATTAAAATACAAAAGTCCAAAAGAAAAGTTCTTGTAGCAATTACAAAAAATGTTTCTGAAATGAATAATGATTTGGGGAAAATGCAGCAATGTGTATTTTTAAAAAGCTAAGTTGTGCAATAGATGAGCTGAAATAGAAAGTTAATCTTATAGACAAAATGAAGACAAAGAAAATGCAATGTCTGCTCCATGCAGTGTATAGCTATTCATTTGTCACAAGTGAGAAAATGTTTAATCAGTTTTGAAATGATGTATTCTCTCTTTATTTATCGTGTTTAGTGACTTTAAGAGTGTCAGTATGTAAAGTGTTTATCCAAGGAATGGATTTCTGGCACATGGATAAAATGAAAAGCGAAATGTTTAGCTCGCAATAGGCATATGTTCCAAGATCTCTCTGAGTAAGTATCCTGAGATGAGAAGAAAGCACACAGGTCTATGTTTATCTAGCTTACGCAGGCAGACAAGGAAGGCTCCAGCCTGGTATTAACACTGAAGTGACATGGAATGTCTTCACCAAACCCCAAACAATTACATCATTCCCTTAACAATATTGATAAGGTGTAATAAGAAAGAACCTGGCACTTTCCAATTAGATCCTCATTGCTAAATGCTTGAGAAACTGTGAAATACTTGTCAAGTTAAAGCAAAAATCATTTGTTTAGTGGGGAGGAGAACGATGTAAAACAGAAAAGAGAGAGGAGGAGGGGAAAGAGATGCTTTTAGGAGTCCTCAATTCAGTGTCCCTTTATTTTGTCTTCTGTTTTTATTTTTAAATTTGAAATAACGTCCTCTGCCCCAAGACTTGTATTATAGATACGCTCTCTGTGTTCTGTATTTTCATTTACATAGTGTTAAATATCTTTCGTCTCTTCAGATGTGATTTTACTTAAGCAGTAAGAAAAAAAACATTGAAGTATTACTGTTTCCAGGTATGCTTAATACAATTTCAGAATGAGATAGACGTTTATCATAGTATCCACAGCAAGTAGGAACCAAGATTGCAACAAAATTATTGCCCAAATAATATAACAAATGATATGTTGTTTGCTGTGGTAGGATGAAAGGCAGTAGCAACAGCAGAAATACCATTTTGCAGACCTATAATCAGAAATTAGTTACTTACTCCTCTTCTTGCACTTTGTTTCTGAAGAACCAATAGCTAAATGACCTGACTGAAGTTACTAGAAACAACATTCAGTGAAGTTGAAGGTTCTAATTCTCTGCCTTGCTACCTGAACAGCTGAATAGCTCCAGAGGAATAGCATGTAACTTTATTACTTTTTCTTATAATATGTCACCCAGTATTAAGTTCTCATCTCTGTAGAAGGCTTACAGATTCATGTCTTTTTAAAAAGCAAATAAATCCAGACTTGTAGCACTGATCTTTCTTCCATTGAAATAGTTATGATCTTTTTCATCCCCTTTATCTCCAAACATTTGTGTCTTCTTGGAATAACACCTTGGGAATTATTCAAAAGTTTAATTAAAGATTTTATTTTTTTTTTAATCCAGGACACAGTCAGATGATCTTCCAATTTTTCCTGCTCTCAGTCTAACAATGAAGCATTTGATTCTAAATTCAATTCAGCAGCACTGAAAATTGTTCAGTTACTCATATTTCATATAATTAACTCATATTCCACTCCTGTAAGGGACAGTGTATGCTAGAAATGTTGAAGAATACTAAAGATCTTTTTCCTTTTTTTTTTCCTTTTTTTTTTTTTTTTTTAGTGTTTCAGATAGTATAACCCTGCTTGAAGTGATAAGTCACTAAGTCAAGAGTCCCATACCATGGTGGTTTAAAACTGTTCACCCATTTTTCCTGTTGATGCCTAACAAGACCTGGAAAGACAGAAATTCCACTTGCTGTCCTGGTTTTCTGTACATCACCAATTTTTTAAAAAAATCTAGAATTTAATTTTTTCTTTAGTGAATCTCAGTACATTATGAGAATATATATTTGTTTTGTAAAAAGTCAAACAGAGGACTTTTTGCCTTTTGACGTAAGTATCAACTGGGGAATTTAGGATGTGTGTGGCTTGGTATGAAATGCTCAGCTTTCCGTGTCTGGATATTTTTATTTGGTTTATTTTATAATTTGCTTCCATTACTTGCACATTCCAGTGATTTTTGGGCTTTTAAGTGCTTTCTGAGTACAGCCTCCCAGGCACCTCTTCTGTTTTCAGGGCTTTTAATAATCAAGTTAGAAATGTGTTGTTGCTTTCTTCTGCTGTAGCAACAAAATGACATTAATTTTGAAGAGAAATTTTTTCCTTTAAATTGCCTGTAAAAAAACCCGAACAGTATTCTTGACACAACACTCTTTGCAGACTTCCATTGACATCACTGAACATGAGAACTTGGGGAGGAACAAAGTTTTACACCTGCTTATGAGCTGACAAGTTGGTGACATTTAGAGAAATAGCAGACAGTATGGTACAATGACACTGCTGAAAAGCAGCACCTTGAAATGTAGCACCTAAGTCTGGTAATCCTTTAAAACATTAAATGTTCCTCCCACCTGGCTACCCTCCACACAATGTTTTGGATTGTTTCCAAAAGTGAAGTTAAAGTGAAAATTGAGTTAATGATAGAAATAAACTGGTGAAAAGCTTAGAATGGAGGAGGTCTGTAGTTAGGGAAAAAAAAAAAAAGAAAAAAAAAATCAGAAGAAAACTTTCAGATGAAAGGTAAGAATATGGTATTGGACTCTGTCTTTCACTACTCTTTGGCCATTCATCTATTGTTGGCTGCTTCACTGTTATGTCTGTTTCTCGCTGTGTGGCTCCCAGCATGTAGGCTGGAATTGCTAAGGTAATACATTTCAGACCGTAGGTATACATTAGTTGGATCAGCAAAAAGTAAATACTTGCTGAGCAGAGGAAATGTGTATAGAAGAAGCTTACAGACTGTTAAACAGTTTGGATCATTCTAGTTTAGTATCCTGTCTCTGACAAAATATCAGGACCAGCAGATATGCAGTAATGGAAACTTAGCCAGCAGTTTAGTAATGTCAGTAAGTCTCTTCTAAAATATGGGTGATTGGTCTTATCCTGGAAGATGAAGTCCTTGTTCTTTTCTGAAAACATTTGCCAAATGACATGTCCTTAATCATTTAGATGATTGATTTTTGCCTGTAAGAGCATTACCTATTTTTTTAAAGATTTTGGCCTACTTGCTTTGAAAAATAATTTTATTTTATTGGTTTGAAATAAATTTGCATTTAATGGCATTCAGTGCTAGTATGAATAAATGGTAATACAACTTCTAACAGACTGAGGTACAATTCAGAGATCTAATATTCCACAATGTAAACTGATTTTTATGGAATTTATTCTCAAGTTCATGTAGAGGGTTTATTCTTAGATCTTACAGTAAAACATAAAGGACGTTAGTTTAAGGTGCACCTACAGTTACATGGCTAAATAGAATTGATAACAATACAGCTAACACCCTGATAACAATATAGTTAAAATAACTTGGATCTGATCAACCTAAAACTAATGCTATTGGCATCAGACTGAGGATTAAAAAGAGAACAGAATAGAAGAACCATGTAGCTAGTAAAATTAATAGAGGAGAAAATACATTAAAGTCTTTCAGTGTGTCACTTTTTTTTGGCTTCCAGTTTTTGTTCAGCAGTTGGTTTCACTGAGTAGCCCTCAAAAATTCAAGATATTCCTCTTGAGCTGTTGCAGCTGAAGTAAAATGCTTTTGTGTGTATGTGATTAGCTCCAGTGCCTCTCTTGTGCATCAGCTTCTGATTATGTTCAGCAGGACTTTTCTTTCATCATAGTGTCTACCTGAACTGTTTGGTTAGATTGTTTCCTAAGACCTTCATAGTCAATGTTGGCATTTGCAAGGACTGTGACTTAAATGTGGATAACACGTCTCTTTTACTCTCTTATGCTGATTTGCCCCTGGAGTTTTTCCTTTCTTCCTTGCTGTATGTTATTATTTACCTTAAGTATTACAATATTATGTTGTTGTTGTCAAGTATATGCAAATAGAAAAGCAGAACGTCAGGGATGAGATTTAAGTAGGTCACAATGCAGTATTAACTCATCTGGGAACTATCCAGTAATAATCTGTACAATATATGTCATTCCTTCCATAACAATTTCCAGCTGATGGAAGGCTGCCATCCACAAGCCGATCCATTCTATAGGGATTGCTTCAGCCTACTGCTGAAACTCCACTGTGCTTCCCATATATGGAGATTAGGTGACTGGGAAAAAAAGCGTGGTCTCTTTGCTCTTCCTCAGTTTGTTCCTTGGCCTCATTGCCTTGTTTCTTGACTGCTTTAACAAGCTGGTTCAGAAACAGCTTTACTGGGCCAGATCCCTTCTATACTGTGTCTTAAATGAGGGCGTCTCGTGAGATAACCTCACCCACTTCTTTTCTCAGCTGCTGCCTGAAAGATAGTTGTACCTTAATCAGTCTGTGGAGGAGGTAAAACTTCCTGCTTCACCCTAAAGAAAGAAATGAAAGAAGAGATTAATGATTCTGGCAGCTAATTTAAGCTGGCATATTATCTCAACTTTCTTTGTAATATAAGAAAATTACTTTTCTTCCTTGATAAAAAGGGAAAAAAATAAAAGGACCAGAAAAAATTTCTTACCAGCGCTTAAGTACTAGATATCTTGAATGAACCTATACTTATTTTTTACATTTTTTCCACTTATAATTATGCATAACAAAAGACAGCACTGAGGAGAGGAAATTATACTTTTTTTAAAAAGCAAAGAAAAGGTGAAGAAAGTGATGTAAACTTAGAGTGCAGAGAAGGACCCTCAACAAAATACATCAATAGAAAATTGCAGCCTTCATAGAATGCTGTGCATATAAAGTTTCCTAACAGTCTTGTGCTGTCTCAGTCATCAGGAAGCTGGAACTCTTTCATTTTACATAATTTTATGTGACCTTGTTGAACTTGTTGATATTCTGTCTGAAGATTAATTTTTGCTTTCAGATGTTGAATACACGAAGAAAATAGATACAAAGCCTTAGCCTCTTTATAAAACAAACCAAATACTAATATGATGATTCAAGTTATTAGCATCCAGGAAGCAAATACTGTTACCTACGTATTGTACTCACCTTCTATATGTAGTCAACAATTCAGGATGAACCCTGTCAACAGGCTTACATGCCCATCAACTCAGTTTGACTTTAAATAAGACTCATGTCAGGTTTTAAATAGTAGGAGGCACATACAGTCTTCTCCTTTTACCTTCTTTCTTTTGGTAGAATGTGCTTAGTTCTAAACTTCATGAGTTTAATTGAACTAAAAGTTATTTCAGTAGTTTCAGCCTGATTTAGAATTGCTTCTGAAACACAACTGCTTCACAAAAGTAAGAGGTTACATCATTTACACCAACTGTTCTTAATCACTAATGTACATAAGTAATGCTAAGAGATTTATAAAGCCAAAATAGAAAAGAATATCCATGTTCAAACTTCAGCCAAAATACGTAGTCTGTTAAACCGTGCAGAATAGAAACACTTTTTTTCTGCTTCAAATCCACACTGGAGCAGATCTTGACCCTTGCAGGTGATTTAGTTTGCTGCATGGGGAAACCAGATACATGTGTGTTTGTGCATGTGTTCAGCATTTCTCAGAAAGGTCAGCCAGGGCATGTCTGTACCTATGGTTACTTTGCTGTTACTTCGGCCAAGGAAGCCTGATCAAATAATGCTGAGATGAAACTACTGCTGTCTTAGTATTGTTGATTTCCTTTTGTACATATTTACAAACCAGCCAGTGCATCCCAGACAGCAGACTTGAATTTGAATTATTGCCTGCAACTATTTTTCTAGCTGTTTTCAGAATAAATGGGAAAAAAAGCTGAATAATCCATAGCTGATCTTAAAATACTGCTAATGGATCAGATATATTAGCTAGTATTGCTGTCAGTGAGCCATTTGCAATGTAAGTAGCTTCTTTTCTTTTTCATATGATTAAATTTGGTTTGGCTGTTAGTACATCCGTTTCTTCCTTCCCTCCAAATAGAAAAATCACTTTCATAGACTCATAGTTGTACTCTAGGGAGCACACATGAAAGTCCAGTGATTCATTCATCAAATTTCCACATTTGAGTAAGCAGTGAGTTCAGACATCAGTCTGAAGTGATTTTTCTAAATTAGCCAAACACTTGAACCAAAGACATTAGAAGACAAGAAAGGAAGAAAAGGAACTAACCATCTTTCCTGATCTTATTTCCTTCCTTACTTGTCAGAGATGAGCAGCTCTTCCATTGTTTTGAGAAAGATGATGTTATTTAATTCTCCTTCAGGGCCAGCATGAGGGATATGAAACCCAGTCTGAAACCTCTTTAAAGATATCTGGCTTTTGCTGTGTTGGGGTAGTGTGAACATCACTGTCTTATTTTTAGTCATGCTTGAAAAGTCAGGCTGTTAGAAGCAAAGGCAGTGACCTCCTTTACTTCTTTTAATCCCTGAAACTAAGTTGCATGCCCTTCTTTCCCTCTTCTGTGACTCAAAGATCTTCTTTAATGCACATTCTTTTCCTTTAAGACTCTCAGAAAGAGTATGGATAAGTATGGACCTTTTCACTTGAGAAATGGACACTAAACAAGCTTTGCAATACTTGTTTCAAAATAAATGTTTTATTTTGCAGATAGGTGAAATGAAATTCAAACAGGTCACATGAGTTTCCCAGGGTTGTATGATGCAGAAATTAATTTGAATATAGGAACAAAAGGCTTTTGATAGCTAGTCCCCTATTTGATTCAAAATGTCTATGTGATGCAGTTAGGAATAGTAACAATGGTATTTGCAGATATTTTGTTTCAAAATCTGCTAAAGAATTAATAGAAAAATTTGAATGGTTTGTCCCAGAAAAAAGCATCAGAGATATTTAAGATATTTACTACCTGGCTGAAGTCTGAAAGGATTGTACCTAGTCTTGGGGCTGTGGCAATGTCATCCAAATTTCAATTTGTATTTAAAATGCGTATCTCCTCCTGGAATTAGCCTTGAGATATGTCTGGTTTGACATATGTAAACATTTCCAAATCAGATATTTAAAGACCATGGTAGCAGAGAGGATTTATTGCTGTCCGTGTTTTATTATTCGATGCATTTGGATTGGCTTTATTTGCTTTGTCTTTCCTGTGTGAATTATGCCATTTTGTCTTGTACTACAAAAATTACACTATAAAATGTATAACAAACAGGTTTCCATATGTCTTCTAAAGGAGCTCTAAAGAGATTTTAATGTTAAAGAAGGGTAGACCTCTCTGATTGGAAAAAATATGGCAACTGTCTTGACACTTTGATCTGCATGTATAGAAAAAAATACTTGATTCGTGGAGATTTGTGCCCTGAAGTGTTATTGTGTTGCAGCTGATGTCTTGTGCATTGTTACTGGGCGTTAGAAAGGTGTGACATACTAACAGTGACAACCTGCTATGCTGCTGCTGTTTAACATTTCCCAGACAGCTAATTTTCCTTACCTCCCAAACTGCTAGGGAGTCAAGCAGCCTATATGAGCATTTCTCTACTTTCTATAAACCTAGAAATTATGTTACAGCTGTTAGACACAGCTATATGAATGTGTAAGTTTGCAATAGTTATACTTCAGGGAGGTTTTCAGTCACCAAAGAAAAAACACTGGTTATCTCCTCCTGCTCTCAGAGGATAGTTGGAATAATTGAAGAGCAGTGGAAGTCTTTGCATGTCTAATAGATGTTAATGTTGTTTATATAATTTTTTTTAATTGATCGTTCTCCTTTACAGTACGAATTTCATTTTATTTTGGCTTCATGTTTCGTGGGATATTTTCCTGTGATGGAATTTTAGCTCATTGTCATATGTTAAAGCATTACTTGGGATGGCCATTACTGTCAAATTCTCTTCTCATCATCATTGTTTGCAAAATGCTTTGAAGACACATTTCTCAAAACAAGGTTTCTTATATGAATTCTGGCTTTCTCTGTTTTGTAAATCATTAATAGACTTCATTCAAAGAGCTTCTTAAAAAATAAGTCATTGACTCAGCTGATGCCTCAAGATTTCTCTCTTGTTCTTTTTTCCTCACGTTCCTCCAAAAATACTGTCAGTTCATTCTGAAAATTCAAATGAGCCTTTCATATGACTTCCCCACTAGCCAGCTGCAGAGCTGTAAGTTTGGGGAAGAGACTGGGAGAAAAAATACCTCCCTGATAACATTTGCAGTTTTGCAAAAAGTTGAAAATATTTGAGAATAGGAAGAAGTTTAAAACAGTGCAGCTGACTGCAGTGTCAGGGATATTCTCTTTGAGTGATTCTGTGTAATCAGAAGATAGATGATAAATACCTTTCCCAGTATAAAACTGTGGGGAAAATATAAATAAGTCAAATGGAGTATTTTAATCAGTAGTATTAATCATTAATATATCATTTGAAAAAAAANGGGGGGGGGAAGGTATTTATTGGCCAAACAGTGAGTTACAGAACAGAATGCCATGGTAGGCTGAGAGAGCTGAAGAAATGACATAATCAGATAAGGTGACATTTGAGTACCTATATCATGGCTTGAAAAAATGAGGATGTTTTCTATATTTTTATGTGCTACATCTTTGTTGCTCAACATCTTCAGTTTGCTTCAGCAGATGAAAAAATGAATTGCAAATTAGGAACAAAAATGTGATGTAAAATTTGGTTGGTAAATTTATGTCAAATTTTTAAGATTTAGGCTTTTTTATTTAGCACTGATAATATTTGTAGATACTTACTTTTCAGGTTGGGCAAAACAACTGGAGTATTCAGGTTTGAATTAGGGTAAACATCTTGCAGAATTTGTGAGAGTGATACTTCTGAATGGTTGAATCTTTGTATGAATGAAGATAAAACTTCTGTGACTAAAATTACGTTTCCATCCATTTAACTGGAATTGGATTTCCCCCCCTAATTAAAGTAATTAAAACTGTGATGTATGATTCAGAGAAACTTGTCATAGGGGTCAATGAATATTAATAAATCAGTCAGCAAGGCACCTACAATTATATTTCAAGTGAGATTTTTCTCTTGCATTTTTCATAAAATAAGCAATTCTCCAGTGGCTTGCATGTTGAACTTCAAATCTGGAAAACATTATTACAATCTACTGTATTTACAAAATGTACAGTGAAGAAACCAAATGGAATAATAGATTATCAAGCAGTATTTTAAAAATAATTATTCTGTACCTTCCTGTAACATTCCTGAAATAAAAAAAGAAACAATTCAAACTCAGAAATAAATTAAATTTTAGTTGCAGTCACAGTCCTTACTCAGTGTGGGAAGTATGAGCTTTGCATTTCAGGAGTAGCTTATGTGTTTGCTACACTAATTATACTCTTGCTGTGCTCAAAAGAGATTGTTGGATTGTTCTGGTAGGGTCACAATGGGCACCTGTTTTCTAGCACAGATGCTTCTGGGCCAAATTCTCTGTTGCATCATTTTTTGTTTAGTACAAAGCACGTTTGAGTTTTAATATTTCTGTGTAGTCTCCAGCATAAGCTATTGTGTTGTAGCACAGATCTAACAGAACTTGAAGTTTATTTACAGTCCTTTATGGGCTTTGACACTGTGTTTTGAAAACAGCTTTAAACACAACAGAAAAGCAGTATATGGGTGGGTGTGGATATCTATTTGCAGGGCTGTGGACAGTGTGTTCATTTTAACTTTGGAAATGGAAAGTACTTTAGTCAAAACTAGAAACTGTGATAAATCTCAGATCCCAGCTTTACTGAAGAATATTCTTATATTGTATACTTACTTGTATATGAAGAGCTCAGAAGTGGTATTTTTTATATTTCTATTTTAGATCTACTATCAAGAAAAATACTATGTCAGTGTCAAGTAAAAAAAAAATACATCAGTGGGTACTGAAGCATTTGCTATTTCTGCTTTCTTTGACAGCTTTTTGGAAACTACAGCCTATTTCTGTATGAAACCAAAAATGGGCGAGAAGGAGGTGTCGCCACATTCTTTCTTCAGTATTTGGCATGAATTCAGTTCTGACTTCAAAGACTTCTGGAAGAAGGAAAACAAACTTATTCTTCAAGAAAGGTACATTTGTTTGTTTGTTCAAAAGCTTTTCTCAAAGAATGTTATTGGGGACAATCCCACAGAAACCAGTCAGCCACACTTCATTAGCACACAACCTATTGAATGCCTTTTGGAGTTTTCTCAGGTTTTGTTTTTTTAACAGATCATGACACCCACCACCCCCAACCCCCTAGTCATCCTAATTTTTGAATGGGATTTTAATCCCAGTTTGTGCTAAAGTTTTTTTGGGTGCATTACCTGAGCAGTGTTATTGGCAGAGCATGTAACTACTATCCTACTATGAACCCAAGGAATAGAATACTTGGTTTAGGCCTGAAAGTTGATTAAAGATTTTCATTAGCATATTTAGTCAAAGAACATCAAGGCATTAAGACATGGCATATTGTAAATATTTGTTTGAAGATGTTGGGGAAAAGGAAGACAGAAGGAATAAGTCAATAATCCCTGTATTAAAAAAAGACTCAGACTGAATCATATTGCAAATCACAGCCCAGGTGATGGGGTAAACAAGAGAAAGTGTGGTATAATATGGCATAAAGAAATGAGACAGTAGCTTTTAAAAGTCAGACGTGGTGTCTGGTCTATGATTTAGCATCTGTATGCAGATAGTCCATTGTGGTCACCCTTTGTTTACAAAAATTATGCCAAGAATTAGTCCATTGTTTAAAAAGTAATAAATGTCATATAAGAAAACATTAAATTAATGCAAACGTAAATTATAGGCATATTAGGTAAATTGACAAGAACAGACCCTTTTTTCAAGTGTACTCATCCTATGTAATTATCACAGACATCTGACTGTTGGTTTAAAAAGTTACTGAAAACTTTTTTGAGGCACCTATATATTCAATATTGTGTACACCATATATATTTTATGTAAGTGGGTACATTTTGGAACAAGAAGTCTCACAGTGAAAAAAACCTGGATTCTGCTACTATAGCAGGAGCATGGTGCAAATGTTTACACAGTACAGCAGATCTCTGGGGATCTATTTAATATTACTGACTGTTTGAATTAATTTTATGTAATTAGGTATATCACTTTGAAATTGATTTGACAGTTAAATAATATCTTTGGTTTCCTGTGCAAGGATTAAGCTGCCTAGTTAATACAGGTTAATTTAGTCTTGTATATTTTATAGAAAAGGATTTAAGAAAGATGTCCTTTTATTTAAAAATACTAAACTATTTTTCTTAAAAAACAAAAATCCTCCAAAGGGTTCTCACTGCAAAATAATTTTCTTTAAAAGACGTTAACTAAATTAGCACAAAACTTTTTCCTCCTTAAGCATCTAAAGCTTAAGAGAAGAGGATTGAGACGTGATTGTTTGACCCTCTTTGAGTTCAGTGTATGTGTATATTAAGAGGATGTGTTGAAGCAGCAGTGAAAAAAAAAAAAAAGCTGTCTGCCAGTTTGTCCCTTCTAGGGCAAGGGTGGTTTTAGCCTGAAAGGAACTGAACGTGTATGACTTACAAAATGGCTGCAGGTGCAAGATGTGACAGGGAAGGGAAAGGGCAGGGAGAAGGACCTACAGTAGAAAAAGAAACTAGGAGATTGCTTGGAAGAACAGCAGGGACACTGTTGTTTAAACCCAGACTCGGAACTGGTGGGTTGAAGGAGGCTTTCCCAGGGGGACAGACAGGACTGTGTAACTTCAGTCCAGGAAGTCACTGAAAATAATGCATCCTGAAAATCACAAGTAGATTTTTGGTTTGAATTTTAACTTTCACTTGCCACATCAAGTTTAAATCTTACGCTCTATTTAATTTGTTCAGGTGAGGCAGGGTTTAGACTTTGGGGACCTTTGATGTCTTGGTTGTGCTCAACTCTCAAGAGATCTTTGGTAATCGTGCTGCTGTGTCAGGTCCGGCAAAGTCTCTTCATTGCATTTTAGGAATTAGAATGTTTTGGCCAAATTTGCAATAAGAGTAACAGATTTTCAAGTAAGACATACCATTTTCCTGAAAATTAAGAATCTTCTTTGGTTAAACAACTGTCTTACCAAAGCCTTTACACAGAAAATACTTTGTCTCCAGTCATAGTTCAACCTGGTATCTGAAGTTGCCCTTTAGGCTTTTTTTTCTTGATTTTGCATTTCTGTTTCTCTTAATAAAAGACAAGACAGTGTGCTGTGAAGGTGTCTTGGTATTGAGAAGTCAAAGGAGAAAAATCTCAATGGAAAATTACATGTTGCTCAGAGGTGTAAGAATGTACATCATGATGGTTTTCAAATTCTCAGCCTAGATCAAGAGATCTGTACGTGACAAAAATCTGAAAACTGCCTATTGCCACTGAAATATAAAAAATTATTTCAAGAAAGTAGATTTTCCCCTTTAGGTAATGTTCTTGAAATTTTTCCTCCCGATAAAAGTCGAGGAGCAGGCTAAAACTTTAATGGTGAGAGAAACTTTCTGTAATTGTTCATTGGCAGCAAAATCAAGGGACAGATATGGTGAGACTGTTTCAAAGACTGTAGTATGCCACTTTAGTGAGCTATTGACCAGGTTTCTGCCTCATGAAACCTACTTCATTTACAGTAAGTATTTATAAAATGTATAACTTTATTTCCTTTTCTTTTTTAGTTTGATCATCTTTATCAACCCCTAGTTGGTTTGGGTTTTTCTAGAATTTTTTATATCCCACTTTCTGTATGGACTGCTAATAGAGGCTGTTTCTTATTTAATCTCTGCAAATATGTGTCTTACTCCTGTACAATAATTTAACCAAAGGATTTTTATAGATGGTATTCCCAAAGGTGGTACTATATTTTGTTACTGATAGGTTAAGCATGAATGCTCTAAAGAAAGCAGTCAGACAGTTCTTTTTTTAAACACTTCCCACTTGGCATTTCAACTTGCATATTGGTTCACCAGGCATTTATATGCAAAAGATAAACATTGAAGTGTTAGAGTTTGTATTTCCTTATGAGAAGATGAGAAAAGAAGAATGGTGCAAAGTTAAAAACAATTAATTTTTCTGAAGTTTTCTACTGCTTTCACTCTTCTCTCACTTGAAGTAAAACAGAACTGGAAAATGTTATCTGTAGGGAAAATTATGCATGATAAACTTTTAAATACAGTAGAAAAAAAAAGAAAAATGCACCTGAAAATCAGAGTAAAAGCATAGGTCTGCCAAGGGGCTTTCTGAGCAGTACTATTTTTTGTGGTCACACTGCAATTAAGGTTAATTAGATCATTCCATTAGAAATTGATATTGCATTGTTTATAAAGTTTTTGATGATATTTTGTGGAGATTGACATTTCTGATGGTATATCTATCCTAAATATATATCCTTTTAAGTGAAAATTTTCAAATACTACTTCTTTCTGATTAAGCAACTTAAAAAAAACCCCAAGACAAACAAAAAGCCCACCAAAAAAAACCAAAAAGGGCAGAAAAGCCCACAAAAAAAAAAAAAAGGAAACCCACAATCAAACTTAATGAGGCATGTTTTGAGTTTTTACAGTTGTTGTGTTGCTGTCATTTTCCTTTAAATATATTTATAATGTGTCAGTCATAGTCCATGGTTTTCATTCAGACTTTGCAAACTCTTGAAAGACTTAATGTCAGTATAGCCTGCATTTTGTGCTTAATCAGCAAGAAAGAAGAGCTGACACATTTTCTGTAATGTTTTTTGATGTTGTTTGAAAAAGAGAGAGTATGATTTTGAACTTCCTGTTCAGAGCCCTTATTATCTATACATGAATTTGAGGTGTTGCGTATCCACAATGCACATTGTTCACTGAATACATAGTCAGATAATGCACAGATGCAGTAACAGTTCCGCAAAAGTCTCCCCTTCTTAGGAAAACTCTTAGGCAATCAGACTACCATTCTACAAATGCCTGGTTTTCCCTCCTGTTTTGAAAAAAGGTGTCTTTTATAAGCAGACCCATAAATATATTAACCCTTTTCTCATTTATGTCTTTCTTTCGCTTCTAAAAACATTTCTTTACATTTCTAAGTTAGATGTAGTCAATGTTAAGTGCACTATTACAGTCTAGCACTTCTGTGAGAGCAAGAAGTATTTTTATTTTTCTTGACATCCAGCAAAGGCCTGCAGAATTGTTGCCCAGATCCTACCATTTTTCTACCAACCAGGAAAAGATATCCTGTCCTAGGAATGAAAGATAGAAAGAGCTCATGAAGCAACATCCCAAGAGGGAAGTCTTGAAATGTTCTAAAAAAGTAAAAATTTAAGCAATTGCTGGTCCTGGAAATAAAATACAAAAATACAGTTATTTATCAGAAAATCTCATATTGCTGTGGACAACAATGATTCATCTTTAGGGCTACATCTTTTCTTTATGGCATGAAATACACCCTGGCTCATCAAAGTAGCAAAAAGCAGTCAGTCTTTTAGAAATTTTAAATTTTGAAGTTCCATTGCTGTCAAATGTTAGTATCAATATCATCAGGTCATAGATACAAATGCAAACCTTAGTAGAAACAGATCAGTGATATGGCAGAAACTTGTTATGCAGGGCTGCAGTTCCACCTTCCCTTTCTGTGGGTGAGAGTGAAGTCTTTACTCTTGTTAGTCCTCTCTGGCTCTGGATGTGTTTCCCTCTCTTCAGACTGTGTGCTGTTCTAGAGAGCCTGTGCAACTTGGCAGAGATTTACCTTGTGTTAGTTGTATTTTTAGATGAGAGAGCTGGAGGAGGAAAGAGCAGGGGGAAAGATACACGTGCCTTGTAAATGTGGGTATAAGGTATACAAAGGCCCTTGCCTTTACTGAGAGTGGTGTGTCTGAACAAAGGCTGTGTCAGAGATGCCAGCAGAGGAGAGTTCATAAGCAGGATCAACACAATGGTAAAATTGTGTAAGCCCCTGATATCTTGCATCACACTAAACTTGAGAATTTCTTTTGGCTGACTTTATTCAACCTTTTAACTCCCACAAGAAATCTTTGACACATTAAAAATAATCTATAAATTCAGAATAATGCACTCATCTCTCAAATGTAGAAGTTGCCCATTCCCGTAAGAATAGCAGTTAAGCTGGCACCTGGTGTGTCACACTGTGTATATCTAGATGAAAGGGAGATTCCTGGCCAGCATGTCTCCACAGCTCATTGATCTCCCTCTGCAGAAAGACTGGTATGTCTCCCTGCAGACTCCTCGGCAGGATGATTTAAAACTTGCTGTTGAGCAATTTAATGTCTGGCATGGGATATCTGTAGGTTGCACAGTGAGGAGCATATTGTAAGCTGCCACTTCTGCTTGCAGAGGAGGGCATTAAATCCCATAGCATGAGCAATGTCCTCTCAGAGTAATTTAAGGGATATTCTTTTAATGCTTATAATATGAACCAGTGAGTCAGACTTGAGAGTGAGAAATCAAGGGACATGGGAATAGGTACTTGCAAAGAAATGCAGAGATAGAAGAAAAGAGAAGAAAAATGTATACAGAGTTGCAACATGAGAGGGAAATGATGAACATGTGGAGTATGTTTAGTGGGGTCACATTTTCCTTGGCATGCTCCTGTAATGCCAACTAAAAGCTTCAAGTGTTATGTTAGTAAGTAGTCATGGGCAGATACATTTGCTGATATCTCTTGGAAGCTTTAATCCCTATGTGTTTATTACACTCTAGCCAACTGAGTTGCATGCTGGTAGGCATGGGTTTACAACTCAGTTATAATGACATTTCAAAACAGAAGACACTTTTACATGACATTGAATTGAATAGTTACATGGATCTTCAGTTTTTGGGACTATTTCAAAATTGTTAACCTTAATAGCTTTCTGATCAGGATATACTGTTATTGGCCCTGGAAAATCTACTTTAAAAAGCCTAAATACACCAAAGATTTAGCAGCTAGCAATGAGGCAGTACCTCACAAAGACACTGTTTGCTGGCCAGATAAAAGAGGCTGCTCAACATGTGTGGTTTGTTTTCTTCTTCCTTGCGCAATTTGGCAATTAGTCTTTTTATTTTTTTTTAATTAATACACCATTTTACTTTGGTTCGGGGGAGGTGAACAGAACAATAATTTCTTAGCATTGCTTTTGCAGGAAAAGTTTGTGGGGAAAAAAAGCACTTGGCAATGTGTTTCTCAGTCTAGATCTCTGGTGGAAAATCCTTTTGAATACCTTAGTCTAACATTTAAGCAATCCTGTGTTTTATAAGACAGGGAAAATATTTCCTTTAGCAGCTGTGAGCCAACAGGTGCTTACAAATATCAAACAAAGTGAAGTATCTAGTAAAAAACTAGTTCCAAATGTTTAATATTTCCTGATTTTTGTGACTTGTGTGAGGTTAGATTCCAGAATGGCCCCCACATAAACAACAATGGGTTCTTCAGAAGTATCTATCCTGGTGATGGTGTTGTGTCATGCTGGCACATTATGTTGCATCCTAGTATGTGTGTTTTGCATTAAAAGAAGGTAGCTAACAATCATCATTTCATAATGAAGGTTACAGAGTCTTTTCATGGCTGTAATGTCAGACTGGGTGTGATAGTCAAAGCTGTAGTGATAGGACAGGATACCATGATTCCTACCGTGTGGTATCTTTTCGATCTTTTTTTAACCTTTTCCTGTTTACCACCTCTTGAATAAAGAATTACATTTGTCTATGATAAAAACAGGGGCTGTGTATTCAATAGATACTGCACATTGGTGAAAATAATTATATAATTAAAATTTTTAAAAATAACTTTTTTCAGGCACTATGCTTTTTATACTTGTTAGTATTTTTATTCCCAGGCAAAATGATCACTTTGGCATTTGAGGTGCAGTGTAAAACATTGTAGTGTTTTACAAATTAGCAGCATTTCTCATTAAATATTAGTCCCCAAATGTTTGAAATGCTCACAAAGGCTCAAAACCTGCTGTAACCCAGACTGATCATGAACTACTGAAGATGAGAACTTCCTTGCTCTCTAGCAGTTTGCTAAGCCAGTGCATGGAGCTGGCACAATGGCAACATCTATTAAGCGTACATGCATGGCTCTGGGCATGTTTTATGCTATCAGTATAGGGAATAGGCTAACATCAGGGGGTGTTCTTACATATTTGAGAAGAACCTTACTGCAGACATGAACCTGTCTGCAGTCTTTTTTGTGTTGTTACATAATGATGGATAGGCTCTTTTTACCTCATGCAGCAAAGTTCAATGCCTCTTACTTTTACATCTCCTGCACTGGAGATCTCTTAATGTTGTGACTTTCTAGCTGACTTCATTTTTTTTTTTTTGTTTTCTCTTCACTGATCCATTCTATTCACTCAGTTCTCATATTTGCTTGTATACCAGTCTGGTAGATGTCAATTATCCAATGTAGTAGCCCCAACATACCCAGTGTAGCAATTCTTCTGTCCAGGGTATGTTTCCATATTCTCTTTAAGAATTGTCTTCTCTATGTAGTCTGTTTACTGAGACTTTCCTTATCCTTTTCTACATGTTGAGGTTGTTGCCTTCTTTTACCCCATCTGCTTCTTAAAAATGTTTTACAGCTAACAGAGTTTCACACTTCTGTTCACTCATGAGTTTCTTTTGCTTTCTGATTATGTTGCCAGTTTTATCTCACTTCTAGTCTTCTTCCCTTTCCTTATCGTTTCCTGTTGAATTTCCTAACCAAAGAGCCCAAATGTAGGCAGCTTCTTTGAGAGCAACCTGTCTTCATCTTCCAAGAAAAACAGTGGAAAGTGATGACTATCTTTTCTTAGATAAATTTCAATCTTGATATGTAAAGTCTGTAGAAAAGTGTTTTCCATCTTGTCTGAAGGTAGCCAGGTACAGCCACTGGCTGTACCAATACGGGCCACTGACAATTTAATTATAAAGGTCATGAAACGTAGTTAATGCATTTAAGCAGGGATATGAATGTTTACGTTTTATTAGAAATATAGCCATTCTTGAACATTACAATTTTTTTATTTCCTTTCATTTTCAATGTGAAATCCTCTTTAATGTTAAAATTACAATCTTTAAATCATGTTTTGTACAGTATTCTCTTAATTTTATTTATTCACATCTCTCTATTTCTTCACAGATAAGAGCAGAAACCCTAGATCACCAAGAGTATGATTGCCAGAGAGAACCAAGTGAAACTAAATACTTCTGAGTTGAAATATTTTCAGAATATTT
This sequence comes from Phainopepla nitens, assembly GCA_013400175.1. Taxonomy (NCBI): domain Eukaryota; kingdom Metazoa; phylum Chordata; class Aves; order Passeriformes; family Bombycillidae; genus Phainopepla; species Phainopepla nitens. The sequence continues at coordinate 374,798 of VXBQ01012830.1, read as the reverse complement.
TTAAGTGTTTGGAGAAGCACAGTGAGACTCTGTAAATGGAAAAAATAGTCTAATTTTCATTTCAGTTGGCCTTGAAGCTTTATTTTAGGCCCATTTGACATGATGCACTTAAAAAATGTGAGATGTATTCTCCAACATCTACACTGTTGAAACAGGAGGTATTTGATTCAGGGTCCTGCTACTGATTATTTTCTATGTTAAGTGGCCAGATTAAAACATTTTAATCCATTTTTTCTGTGGTCCTCTGAGTGAAGTTATGATTTATCACTGTGTCTTTCCAACAGCTGCTGTCTGCCTCGTGCTCCTTGAATTAGCCATGCAAGGAGCTGGCAGGGCTGTCAGGATAGTCTAATACATTATCTCTCTGTTGGTAGGCTAAGGTTAGGTTTCATCAGCTTGTTTGAGGGGACGAGGTACATGACATTACTTACATTACTTCTTATGTGTATAAAGTCTTTGCACTCAGTTACTGAATCATATCTGTGTTATCAATTCAACCCTATTGGCATGAAATAAAAGGTCTACAGTTTTTTATTCAACTTTTATGTTGGAAATTGCAATTTTCCATTCTGGGTTTTATGTTTTGGTTTCTCCCTTAGCAAAAAATATTTTCAATGTTTTAGTCAATGAATAAAATATAGGAACATTGCCCTGGAAGAGTTTAGGGAGAGAGTTTTAAAGTTTTCTGCCCTTGAAATCTGAAAGACGTTTGGCATTTGATAATTTAGTGTAGGATTTTTTATTTGTTTTTATATGTCAAGGTACTATTATTATTATAAACAAGTTTAACTCAATCTTCAACCCAGACAAAGCTACATAAAATATTTTGGCAACACTCCTTTTATTTAACTGATAATAAGCACTTAGTAGTATAAAGAGTATTGACCTCAGCCTTGTTTTGTGTTAAAAAATGCAGAATAACTGCAGAAAAATGTCTTTGGGGTTTCATGAACTAAAATGTCAACCATAAAAGTAATATCTGTCTGAGTTTATCATGGAAGTTTTTGTGAGTAGCTCTACTATCTAAGGCATAACTTTCCAGTCCTCTCACTGTGATTACATTTGTCATGTCATAGCGCTAGCTAGTGAAGTGTAAGGTGACCAAGCCTAGATGGAGCCAGTAGGAAATGAATCTGTCTGCCACAGATACTTCAGACAAAATGATTAATGTTTAGTGGCAGGGAAGTGGCTACTCCTTCAGTGGATTAAATGATGACGGAAAGTCTCTAAGCCTTGATAAGGTTGTGGCCAGGCTGGCTTTTGGTCTAGAAGGTAGATAAAAACACTCTTTTGGGTTTTTAAGCATGTCTGGTTTCTTTTTCCTGTGTGCATGCTGAAGTGTAACTTGCTTATTCATCTTGCAGACTGTCTTTAAACTTAATCATAATTTTTATATGTTTGCCTCACAATAAATATGAGGTACAAGGAGATGATAGTACTGGAGAAAAGTTTTTATTATGATGGAAAAAAGAAATACTTCTTTTGTTATAGGAGAAAATTGATAGACTTAGTCTTATAAAGTAGCAGATTTCAGGAATGTAATTCTTAGGCTCTGTAACTGGCTATTCATTCCCTTGTAGATTTTTTGTTTGGGTTTTTTTTTTTTTTAAACTGATCCACTGATCGCCCAATGTTGCATGTTCCCTACATGTTTTCTTATTGTTGAGGCTATTTGGAAGTATATTATTTCTGAAAAAATGCGAGAAAGGCTTTAGCTAAATTTAATATTTAAGGATATTCAAGCGATGAACACTCTTAACAAGTATTTAAACAAGTATTTATAGAATTTGCCCTGGGCCTGAATAACTCTGCTCTTCAGATTACTACAGTGAGAGCTAATCAACTCTCTGGTTGTCTAGGCTGGGAAGATTAGCTTTGTAGGATTATGTTCTCACTAAGACAAAATCAAGAAAATACTTGGGAAAAGAATAAGAGGCTAAAGGTAACACAGCTGATGTTATCTTTTCTGTGAAACTAATTGCTCCCTTTTGAGCCAGAATTGGCATAAGATGGGACAGGGATTGATAGTAATTGAACCAAAGTCAGTTTGCTGAAATAAAGTGAGTTTGAGAAGTGGTTGAAAAGTATGAAGTAGGATAGTTTGAGCATCAGTTTAGCAAAGTTTAGCATACTGCAAGCTTGCAAGTCATTTCCACCACACTTATCAAATCAAGGGCACTACCTGGCTTTTTCAAGAGCTCATCATATCCTTTTCACCTCCATCTTCCTCTCCCACTCTCAGATCCTGCCTTGAAGGTCTGTCCTGCTTCTGAGGATTTGGTTGCCATTGAGACTGATGGCTCTGTAAGGGCACAGAACAGCCCCTCTAACAGAAAGTAATAGTAGTGTAGAATTGAATAGTTTAAGTAAAAACAAATTTTCAGAACAATACATCAATCTATCACATGACTGCCTTTGCCCAAAGGTTGTAATTCTCAGGAATTGGAAAACACCTTCCTCAGACTTCTCTTCCACAGTCTCCCCAGTGGCAGCCTATCTTTCCATACAAAGCCTGCCCATTGAATACCCACTCCTTTTCTAGGAATGTCTTTTTGACTGTTTTTTTTGCTCTTTGAACGGTGCATTGGTGCAGTGATAGTGTCATTTTGACCTGGAGCTTGGAAATATGTTGTTGTATGCTATTGCTTCTCCTTTTGTGACCGTTGGGAGTCTTGTGTTGATTTCTCCAGAAATCCTTTCTTCCTCACATTATTGAAATAGATCCATTAGTTTCTTTATAAAGCTCTATGAACTCAACACACTTGAGTTAACCCATAATCAATGGTGTTCATGCAATTTTTTGCACTTTCTGGTCTTAGATTATTGTCTTGCACCTCAGTGCTGATCAGGGTCTCACTGAAGTAGGTGGTAAGTACTGCAGGAAAAGCCTGAGCAAGAGGAAGGTACACAGGGAATTTGCTTTCCACTGTGAGAAATATGGCTTGAACCAGGCGTGAGCTGACAGAAACAATGTGATTTTGCCTAAGTCTCATTTGTTTCATGGAAAGATGAAAAAAACATTCATGGCCAGTAGAGAAAACCGAAGGTGATAAAAACTTGCCAGTGGCAATTATTTCCCAACTGAACTAAGACTATTGCCCTTACTTCAAAGGTAACCTTTTATCTGCTTTTCTAGATCACACAGTTTAAACAGTGCACATGCTCCCACAAAACACATCTTTTCCTCTTCCAGAAAGGTTATTTTAATTTTACATTTAATAAAATCTTAATTAAGCTCAATGATCAACCTTCACAAAATTTTTTTGCACACTGTAAAATTGATAACCACACTCACTGGTTTATGATTTAACCCTTTGGAAGGCTTATAGTTGCCTTTGCCTCTATTTCACCAGTCTGCTGGCTTTCCTTGTTTTGATAGATACAGCTGTAGATTTATACAGTTCTCCATGCTACCAGATTTAATATAGTCACAAACTAAACCTCCTTGAAATGAGCCTTTGGTGTGCTATCTTTACATTTCTCAGGGCATGTCTTGCTGAAGAAGCATATGTGTGGGTCACATGGGCTTCACTGAGCCTCTCTCCAACCACTTGGATCTTCCTGCACAGAGAGCAGGATGTGAGCCAGGAGGCTGTGAACTGTCCCAAACCCACACAGTGAGTCAGTGATATGGTTGGAACTGGAACTGAGTGTTTGCTAGCTCTCAGCTTTAAGTGCATTAAGGAGTAGTGCATCTCATCTTCTGTATTTCTCTTGGTATGAATAAATAGGCTCAAGCTCCAAGGAATTTCATAAAAGCTCCAAAAACCTTGAGGTCTACAACCATACTATTGACACCAGCACCTCTTACATAATCCTAGAAATTTGGGTAACACAACCTTAAGATTGTCACTTATTAGCCTGGAGGTTGTGGATCATTTTTTGAAGTGCTGTCTCAGGGACACAGAAGTTCTGACTTCCTCTTTCACAGGGTGGAGTGTTATTAACATTTTGCTATTTCAAGCAGAGCCAGCCTTTCTCCAAGAAGCTGTATCTCTAATTGAAGCAGAATATGTAGAGATTTTGCACTGAAAGTGACACTTAATGGGACCTGGTCTTTAGGAAAGAACTGCATTATCAAGGATTCCTTACTGTGTGAAGATTTTTGTTTTGAATTAGCATGAGACCCACAGGGAGCTGTGTTGTCTCGTGACCTGGTAGGTTAGCAAGCATTGGGTAATCCATCCTGGAGGGGGGATATTAAGGTGGGACAAAGACTGGAATTGAAGATTCCCTGGCATTTCCCAAGAATAACATCTGGATCCGTGTGAACTGGTTTGGTAAATGTTTTTGTATGTTACATATACTGCCATTTGCATGAGTAGTCTGAATGCCTGCATATATTACACTGCTTCGATAAAACAGTCATTTTGATAAACTCAACAGTTCTTGTACAGTCCCTGTACAAGTACAGGGATTTGATACTAATTTACTCACAAGTAAGATTTCATTTTGTTATTAAATTATGTCTACAGTGAAAGGAGCCAGCTATACTTGTATTTGAAGAAGACATAATTATATGATAGATGTGCTGTTTTATATCTGACTTCATAAGACTGGCTTTTGATAGGTTGGAATGTTTCTTGAATATTTAGAAAAGATCATTGGAAGATCAATGTCACAGATATTATTCCTCCTTTGGAGGAAAGTAGACATGAAGCAGAAGAAAAATTGTTATAGGGAAAAGAAAATGTCTTTGAATTTTTCTTCATTCTGAATAATTCCAACAGGTTTCTTTTTGAAGCTATCACCACATTTGGGCTGCCACTTTTACTGAATCTATTTAAATACATTTTAAAGGTGAATTACTTGGCTGCTTGACGTTTTTTTGTTCTAGATTATGCTGCAGTCTATCTGATTTGCAGTCAGAGAGAAAGCATTACAGCTTGAAATAACAGGTTTCAAAGCTTTTTCCCCCCCAGCCGGTGCACCTGAAGATCTCCCTACACTGAAAACATACAAGGCCATCAAGTAGAGAGGACAGCTTGTGGAAGTGCTGGAAAAGAACTGACATTTAAATTAATTTTTGAAAGTATAAATATGAAACTTACGAAAAGAACAAGGTGTGTCTGGTGAAGATGAATAAAATAGAGATGAATGTGAAGACAGTTTTTACAATGTGCTTAGGAGACTCAGCTGGAGTTCTGTTTTCAAAATTTTGGCCCTTACCACACACACAAAAATATTAAAAAATAATAGTAACATGAAGTTGGATTCTCACATTGCCCTGTGTAGCCTCAGTGAAATAACAGACATACAAGTGGTTTGAAGATGAACTGCAAGGAACCAGCCAAGGATATATGATTTCTTAATATCATTTAACTATTGTTTCTTTTTTCACTCTTGGGTAATGGTGAGAAGTCAGACTAAGGGCCATCTCAAGTCCATATTTTTGGCAAGATGAAGCCAATATAGGATTTGCATTTTTGTTTTCTACTTTCTTATTTATCAATAAAATTCTCATCTCTCATTAAAACAAATCTCACTTGATTTAATGTTCTCCTATAGAAAGTGTTTATCTAAGTCTTTGCAGCTCAGAGAATTCATAACGTAAATCTGTATTATCAGTGTTTCAGCAGTCATGTGTGTTACAAGACTGATGTATAATATGAGTGAAAATCGTAAAGAAACATTTTACAGTGTGACATTGAACCTATCAACTTGATTCTGGCAGGTTCCCAGTCTGACAGTAGTCCTCTGCCTTTTACAGTTTGTTTCCTATGTGCGTGACAGAAAAGGGCATTTCTCTCACCAAGAATGTGGTGGCATTTCACATGGTACTGTTTGCCATGTCAGGAAGCACTAAGAAGTGGACCTTTACTTTTAGAACCTGCTCCTCTCTTTATATCCAAGCAGCCAAACATGTATTCAGCCCTAGTGGTCATGTAAGCCTTGAGGTTCCTCAGCTTTGGAATTAAAGAGATGTGTGCAGTGACGTGCATCAGCTTGGGTTAAACATCATGTTCCTTGGAAATTTTCATTGTTTTGTTTTTAAAGTTAGAGAGTGAAGACTGGAAATTTAGGTTAAGCTATTTTGCCATTTAAATACAAACAAAAATGGTGGAAGGGAACATAGTTTGGTGACAAACTTTGTTTAAACTGTAATTGAAGTACTCAGGCTTGGAATAGATGAATTATTTTGAACAGTGATTAAAAGAAAATGAATTTTCTTAGCAATATTTGCATGAATGCTCTGAAATGTTAACTTCATGTCATCCAGTGTGTTTTAAACCCTCGTGCATTTGAATCTTCAACTGCAGTAAGTACTGATTGCTTTTGTAACTAGAATTGATTATGCCTGTCCATGTACATACCAGGTATGGCTACAACAGCCCTGGAGTGCAAAAATGCTAATGTGGAGCATGCTAACGTATATATGGAGAATAAAGTTATCCACTTGTGTCCTCAGGCCTTAATTTGTAAGTTAGGTACTGCATTGCCTTTGTAAATGTTGTTGGTGTACACGAGTATTTATAGCTTTTGTCTCTCTTCAGAGTCAAAGAAGCAGAGGAAGTCTGCAGGCAGAAAAAGGGGAAGTCGCTATACAATATTAGACCAAAACATGACTCGGGAATTGTAAGTAAAATTTGTAGCAATACTTCTGTTTATATTTTATATTTCTATTATATTTATATAATACTTCTGTTTACATTTTCTGTTTATATATTCTTTTTCTCTTTGCATCTTATAGGTAGGTTATTCTTGATGTACATTTTTGTTCTGGGTTGGTTTTTTTGGTTTTTTCTTTAATATTTAATGTTTTCCTTAAAGGTGTTAAATTAACAAACTTGAAATCTGCCTATGAGTATTACTCCACAAAATAGACGTAAGCACAAGCAAGAGCAGTTTATTATTGCGCACTGTGCCAATCTGTGTTCTTCCCAGTCTTGGGTAGGATGCACATAGAAGGCAGAAAGGCAGTTTTGGTCTTCCAGCTTATTCAGTTTGTATTCACTCTTTTTTTTTTACAGATACAGAATGAAAGGAAGAATTTTGATAGTTTTACATTTTTCAAGCTGGATCACTGTATCAGGTGGTTTCTGATCCACTGATACGGATTTGTTTGGAACAGAAACACTAGAAAAACATAATAGTGTGCTTTCACCATTCTTTTGAGAACAAATAAATAACTTCAGTGATAATAGAGGAGTAATTCTGGTCATTCAATGACCATTCGATGACCTTTCCCCTATGATTATCTAATCATTGTGAGAAACATGATTGACTTTACAGAAAAATTATTCTGGTACCTCACATTTAAATCATAACTGTAGCAACTGGCCATGATTTATGTTTGAAAAATGTTAGAAGATTTTTTTTCATGTGTCTGTATCCCTGTCTGTGTCCCTGTCTGTGTCCTCTGCTCCCCACCACCTCAAGTCATGACTTTTTCTTTTGTACTTTTTGTCATAGCTATGTAGCCATATAATCTGTGACACATCTTGTAAATTAGGCATCTGATAATTTACTGTATTTTAACTAACATAACCTGACACAGGAAGCAATAATATTGCATTGATTGTTTTTTATTTTGAATGTTTGGTGAGCATTTACTGTATTTAGTGCCAGAAGAAATGTAAATGGAATGCTAGCTTGGTAAGGAATTATAAACTATGTTTTATCAATTTTATTTAAAAGCAGATCAACATGTTATTTCAAAAAAACACAAAAACCCAAATTAACATTGTTTTGGATTTCTGCATCTAACTTACATACTGCTATATATAAAGACACTGAGAGATTTCTTTTAAGAAATAACTATTTGTTTAATTATTCCTGTATCATTCTTCTTTGCACTGAAACAGGAACCTTCAGTCTTAGTGGGGAAAAAAAAAAAAACCTTAGCTTCAGAGTTTAATTGTGAAGTCAGTTCTATAGTAAATAAAATCAAACCTTTGCCTGTGTATTTCTGTGCTTTTCATATTTGTGTAAGGTGGTTTTCTGTATGAATTTTGTCCTTACTTTTTAAATTTATTTTACTTTTCAGAAAGCAAAGATAAGTATGAAAATCTGAGAGAAGAAATTCAGAAGCCATTGTTACCTGGATACCAAAATTCAATATGCCTGTGGGTGGGGAGTGAGAGGGAACGAAACTACATCATCCTGATCATTTGCTTCCTTGACCTTCTAAAATTTGTGTTTTGCTCTCTAGAGTTTCAACCAACTGATGTGTTATTGTACATTCATTCACAGATACAATCACTTTAATAGAGTGCCCAGAAATAGACTAGGTATGGACTTGAAACACCTTCCCTGTAGTCTGTATCTCCTTTGCCACTCAAAAATGGTATTTTGTAAAGTGTATGGTATATTACAAATAGGACAAGTTCAGCACGCATAAAAAAGTGGCATCTGCATCAGTTCTGAACATGCTGAAAATTGCATTAAATTGAATTTCATAAGAATGCTACTTGGTACAGTAAAACATTTCCATTCCTACTGGCAACATCTAGCACAAATACTTCATGGCACTGCACTTAGATTAGGGAAAGAAATGTTACTCCTAGTGAATTGTTTGTATCCGTCTCATGTTGGCATTTGTAGTTTGTATTTTGAATCGTTAAGTGCTGTTTATACAGTATAATCAATGCTTTCCCAACTTGTTTGGTTGCCCTCCATGACTAAATATTTGTGGAACAAGATGTTTACTGTAACTATATTTAAAATCGATAAGGCGGCATACTTTTACTTCATCTTTTGCCAGATAGTGAATGCCAGGTAGTATGGGGGTCAGAAATCCAGCATTAAAAAAAAAAAAAAAAAGGGAAAAAAGTGAAATAGCAGGAAAAATACAGAAAAGCAGAGAAGTATGATAGAGAATATGAGAGATTTGGCTATTATAGTTTGTTAATATATAAAGCAGCTAATACTTTTACATGAACTTTAGAAGGTATAGTATAGTTTTAATTGCTGATCACTTAAGTCAGGCTTTTGGCCACATGTACATGACTTCTCCTCTGGAATTAGCTTTACAGTTAATTTAGAACTCCTTTAGAGAGCCATTAAAAGATGCACATGGAGACAACATTTATGGGAAACAGTAGACAATTCTAGTGACAGAACATAGACTACCAACTGAAATCAGTTTCACACTTTTACAGACAGAATTACAGACATTTCCTCCAGGCTTTCAGTGTCCCGGACTAGGAGGTTAGTGATTGAAATATATGACTTAGGGCTTCCATTTTAGACCACATGCTTACTTCCTATTTGCAATCCAGAATTCGCTGTATCAGTTTAAGACTGCTCAACTGATAACAACCCTGTCCTCCAGTCCTTATTTAAGAGCCCCAAACCAATCAGCTTGATTGATAATGTTTTTCTTTCAAAGCTAATTTTTCCTGAAAGCAGACCATGTGTGCAACTCAGTTGGATGCATGTGTTCACAGCTTTGGAGCCTCAAAGACACTGGGGTAAGGCAAATGAGCTCTAACCTGCTGGATTGCGTTATTCTCTGTCTAACCATCAAGAGACATTCCGAGCTGTTCAGAGGCTAATATTCTATACAGGGTGTCATAAAAGGAAGTGCAAAATATGACCTCAGGAATCTGTTACTCTTTGCATATTACCAAGCACTAGAAAAGATCATTTTTTTTCACTGTGTGAAAAGCAAGTCTCCTGTTGCTGATAAAGATATGTGAAAAGCTGTACTAGTAGTAATTTCTGGCAGGGATTTAAATTACCAAGAATGGAATTCTAAAATTTTGTGTTGATGGGAGTAACATTACTATTTGGGGAAGAGAAAATAAGAGTTTATTTGCTGTTACAACTAACTTATGGGAAAAAAAAAAAAACTTTAAAGAGTAAAGCTATTTTAATGGCACTGATTCAAATCCATGTTTGTATTTATGTAAACTATAGTCTTTTCCTCCTAACTTTGCTCCTAAGTGCAAGGATACAGTAGCATGTTTTTATTTGTAGCCTTCCTGTTCTCTTCAGTACCTACAGTATGTATATTACTATACTAAATGAAACAATAGATCATCTAACAAAGATCACTATGTGCAATACTGTATTTAGTGTTTCTATTGCAATTTTTTTTAGAATGTTAATTTATAAGAAAATAAAATGAATAATAATGAAATAACTGTCTTCTCTTGTCACTCTCTGGCTATGCTGTAATGTGCTGCAAACTGTTTGCTCCCTAAGTACCACATCCAATTCTGGCTCCTGTGATTGAGGAAGAGCCTTTGTGAAGAGAGCAGATGAAATAAGGCTTCTCTTTGCTTGTCTTTTGGAAGGGTAGTGACAGTAATTCCCAGTTCTGTGGAATACTACATTTTCCCCAGGTGGTGGTAGTGAGAGCTTCAGTGTTCTTTACCCAAGGAGACTACGTAAAAGTCACTTCTCCAGCTTGTGCATGCCTCCCAGTCTTGCATTTGCCTCAGATTTGCAACCTGGTCCTATTAACACTACTGAATTAACAGTCTCAAGAAATTGCTATTAAAGCAAAAATATGCATTGAAAAGTATTATCTGCATATTATAATCCTTTTATATATATACAAGTGTTTCAGCAACCTCCTAAAAGGTCCAGCAACCTCCTAAATCTGTCACATATATACATACCCTTTCTCCGGGATCTGCGGCATGGAGGCTAGAAGTTATTTCAAGCCTCTCTCTCTCTGAAGAAGTGTCAAAGGTTGACTGCAGTTGATGGAACCATATTATGATCTTAAGACATATGCTGCTACATAGATTTTTCTTTCATTTTACTCAGAACCAACTTATTTGGTTGAGCACGTCTCTTTTATATAGCTCCTCTCCAATCTGTCTCAAACTTCCATGCAAAGTAGCCCACTATGTGCAGCACCACAGTTGACCCACAGAACATCCAAAGGGGACTCACAGCACTGCTCTTTGTTTTTTAGCAGCATACTCAACTTTTTACAGACTTCTGGACCAGGACTCTTTTGTTTGTTTGTTTGTTTGTTTGGGTATGTTTTAAAGAGGCTGAACATCCCACTGGTCCCCTCTCCCGACATTTGCTGTAATCCCTCCCTTTACTGCAACATCAAGCACTCTACTCTTAGAGTTGGCCCTAATTCCACAAGAGACGCAATTCTGAGCCTTTGTTGATTGCTAACACCACATATTGCTCACTGTTACTTAAATGCAGCAGCAAAAGGATTTTCATACCTGAGCAGCAGATGTGACTTGTTGGCAAGAACAGTCTGGTTTTTTATGAGCTAAGATGATTCATGTTGTTTTGCCTGTCAATTAAAGCCTTTCAGAAGCATGGTACTTTGTCACATCATGACACTGTAGTGCGTTAGCTTTTTTTTGTAGTGCCTTTTGTCATCCCAAAACACTTCCAAAACTTAGTTAAGTATTAACCAGCTGTGGCAGTGGGAATAATAATTAGAGGGATCTTCCACAGACTGATTTTTTTCTTGCCCAGTTTTTCAGTGATCAGCTTAAAAAGTTGGAAGCAGATATTATTTCATTGAGAGAACATAAAGCAAGTCATTGCATTGCAATTATTTTGTTGCAGACTCTAGGTTAAAAGTAAAGTCAAGTTTGTGACAAATCCACCATACCAGTTACTTCAGTAACACAAATTTTAAACTGCTATGGACAGAATAAGTGAAAACTGATGAACTTGAGTTTTTCTGAAGGTAAGTGTGAACAAGTCATCAAAGGGAAAAAAGAGAAAACCAAGCCCCACACCATTTATGTCTGTCACCCATCAAGAGGATTCTCATTACAAAACAGGTTTTCTGAGCTATTCTCTTGCTTACAACAGACCCATCTGCTCCTGTATTTGATATTCATCCAACCTACTTGTAAGAGCATCCAGGGTGAAGTCCTCAACAAAATGATGCCTTTCTGAACATAAATGGTCCCTATTGCATCAGTACTGTTACCTCCTTTATTCCCAGCTGCTGCTCAAATTTACGCTCTTAGAAACTTCACTTGCCACCCACCCCAAAATGGGGCCCTGCCAACATGGCAGTCCCATTGTGGTTGAGCTTAACATGCACTGTCCTACTCCCCTCCTCCATCCTGTAGCACCTGTCCACTTTAAGAAGTAACTGCATCTGTCTGACCTACAGCTTTTCCATCTACCTGGAGAGATTTGCCTTGTTCTTGGATTGCTTCTGCAAGGTGGAGATTTTTGGATCACAGCCTCTGGTACAGTTCAACAGTTGTGCAGCAATAGACTGAGAGAACTGGAGCTGGAGTCTGGGCTGTGCCTCAAGCAGCAGAGGTGTAGGTGGGTGCTGGGCAATCCATGGCCTGCAAAGTAGGAGACTGGCCAAGAGATGGGTGGAAATGAGAGAGGGACATTTGAGGAGGTGACTGCTGAACTCCCTTTGAGCCAAGTGACAAAGGCGCTTAGGAGGTCTGAGCAGGGAGCCTGACCACACCTAAGGCAAAGCAGAACACTAATTCTCTAAAGCAACAGGTACTAGAAAAAAAGTGTCCGAACACTGAACTGTGAGAAGACACAAGAGACAGGGAAGGGAAGACAGCAAAGGGCTCCTACAAGTGTAGTGCCATAGACTACATAGCCCTCCCTGCTAGCTGTGGCTTAGGTTCTCCTGCTTCTTTCAAGACCCATCACAGGCATCTCTTCTGGTCACATGGAGGCTCATCAATCAATATGACAGTTCCCTTTCCACACAGAAATTTTCCCTTGAGAAACTGCATTATCTCTGGTTTGGTAAGGAAAAAAAACACCACAAACTCCAAAATACTACCCTGTGTTTGGACTGCCATATGGTGAACCTATTCAAGAGCTGACAGCAACCACTAAAGCTCACCTATATCTTAGGATGTAACTTTTCTTTTCCCCTTATGAGTAGTTTGGTGCCTGTTACATAAGGATCTATATATATTTTAAACAAAATTATTTAGGTCAGTTACTTCTCTTATGGGAAATGATGGCAGTGTTTCAGCCAGTGGTGGAGCTTTGCTTGTCAGTTTACCAAAAAACCCAGAGTAAGTGCATGCAGAATCAACTTCAGAATCTAAGAATAACCCATTTTTATTTTTCCCTCTTGCCTTCCAGGTACTTCTGAGTGCAGTGGGAAACAAGGAGAGAAGTAGTTAGGTTTTTCCCAACCTGTTAGGGTGAGCCATCATTCACCTATATTTGGGAGGGTGAACAGGAAGCTGGAGAATATACTGATTAGAGAGCAATTGGACACAAACTGTTGAAGCAAAACACCTGAATGCCATATAACCCTAGAGTAGCTTTATTATTTAATCTATAATTTAATAGTTGACCTATAAAATAATTACATTATACTTAAAGCATTTCTTCATTTTTTGTTTTCATTTATAAAACAAGAATTAAATACAGTTTTTACCATTACAAGCTCAACTCAGTTTTTACATAAACACAGCTCCTAGAAGGAGCTTTAAGCTGCAGCATATTCATATTGCAAACTGGTGAAAAAAACAGGCAGGGCATAGCTTAAAGGTAAAGATTCTTGCACGTTTTTCTTAAGTGAATTTACTAGGATGCTTTTCTTTCTCTTGTCCAAAATGTCTGACTTTCATTCATTCCTTTCAAGTGAAGACTGAGATCCCCCAGAATCCTAGCCAACTGTATTGCCACCTTCCCCCTCTGCACCCCACCCACACCCACACTCTCAAGACTAGTCTGAATTGTGCCCATCCTGGGGCAGGCACGATGCCAGAGGGCAGCAGCAATACCCCCTAAAGCATTCCCTGCGCGAGGAGTCTCCCTGTGCACTTCTGACATGTTAGAAGGTTACAACAGAAAAGTGAACGTCTGTTCATGTAACACAGCTGCCAGACCTGACCAACCTCACCCTGCCCATACCAGTCCCTGTAAACCGCTTGGAGCTTTTGTGGAGATCAGTCCTGAAAGCCTCTTAGGGAGGCCTGTGTCACATAATGGAGACCTGTGGCTCTGAAGCCCCAACTGGCGACAGTACTGAATACATTAACCCCTTGAAGTGGCTGCATGTGAAGAGGCTGGTGGGGAGGAGCTCCAGCAGCAGGCTGCAGATGCTGAACTGTGAGACATGCACAGGGAGTTGGCGTGTCATTTTTAATTTGTAATCTTAAGACAACTGTGTGCGCACTGGCTTTGGTGTGGGGGAAGGGGCTAGTTTGAGACAGGATTTTAATGCAGCTGGGACTAATACAGATCAGAACTGTAACAAATCAGGTTAATATGGGGACATATCAAACTCCATCAACTGAATAACAACACAGTATGATTTAAAATGAACTGCAAGTGTTCACCAACACTTACTGCGCGTGTCTCAAAAACTGAGTGGACCACCAAAAGTGTAGCAATTAAACTTACTCTCTCCCTGCTCCCACAGCTGTGACCCATTTCAGCAGCACTGACTGAGGCGTTTGTCCTTTAACATGAACACATTAACATGGTTTCCAATCATGGGAGAGACACCACTCCCAAAACTTGATGACACTTACATAGCTTTTGTATTCAGTCCAGCAATGACTAAACTTTGTCCTTTGTGTGACAGTGCTTTTATACGTTTGGGGACACATCATTCCCTTAAGTGTTCTCTCCCACTACCCTTCCACCTTCCCTGGTTTGAGCAGGCATAAATATAAGGTCATAAATGGATGTTTTCTTTTTTGGAGTAAGAAACACACACAAGCATCTAACATACAAAAACCCACCAAAAGCATAGTAAAAACCATGTCCATTTTAAGCCAGGCAGCCAACCTAGCAACTGAGTCTCTTAACATATTTTAATCGCTGGCATACTCTGCCCCAAGAAAAATATACACAGCTAGGTCTATAATACTTTAAACAGCTGTTTACTATAGCTAGGTTACAAAATAAACACTGCTGCAGAGGCCATGTGTTCAATATACTCTAACCACAACAGCATCAGAACCCACTCTCAGTCTGCTCTGTGGTCATCGTGGCTGACCCAGCGCCTCACTCTCTTCCCCTTGCTTCTGATCTGCCGTTCAGACAACAAACCCAGAACCATTTGTCATTGCACAATTGAAGCTGTCTTACGGAGAGGAGCCTCATCAGAGTCTCGCTTGCTTTTCACACATAACTCCTCATTACTCTCCTTCATCTGTGTCCCCCAGTCCTGGGCAGCACTCTAGCACTTCCAAGTGAGAGAAGCAAGCTCCAGACCAAAGCATGGGGAAGGTGTTCCCAGCTTGTGGAGGGAACTGGAGTGTAGGGCAGACAGCTTTACTCCACACAGTGGAAACATTTAATGCTGGATTCAGCCAACTGGTCACTTAGATGATCAATCCCAACTTCTGTGAGCCTGCTCCACTCCAGAAGATTCAAATGCCAGATGATATTTAATATACAATGAAACTTTATGGAGAACTGCCTAACACAGCTGGTTTAAAAAGTGTCATTCCAGTAGGCAAGTGACAAGGAGCCTTTCCTTGCTGGAGAGACACCTCCAGAAAGAAAACAAAACATCAAAAAAAAAAAAAAAAAAAAAAAAAAAAGGAAAAGAAGAGACAAACCAACAAAATGGACACGGTGCTCAGTGGGAGAGGAGAGGCAGCAGTAAAGCTGATGGAGGCAACACCAAGCAGCAGCTACATGCCTGTTTTCACAGTTTGCCTGAGCTGTTCAGATTCACAGACATGCACCGGCACTGCTTGACTTTCTGAATTTTCTTGAGTCGGAACGGTGGGTCCAGCTCAGGGCACTCAAGCTGTACAGTCGAAGAGGTGACCTTGTGTGGCTTGCAGAAAGCACAGGACTGAAAGGATTCCTCCTCCTTTTTCACGTGCCGCGGGATGTAGAAGGAGTTGCACTGACCATAGCAGAAGCGGTTGATGATGGTGCGGCTGATGCAGCCCTCCTCACTGACAGTCTGCCGCAGCGGCTGCGTTTTGCACCAGTCGCTCTTGAGGTACTTCCTCTCGGTGACCACAAGGGCCTCCTGGCTGGAGGCCAACACCTCCTTGTTCAGCTGCTGCCTCCGCTCCGAGTGGTTGCCGCTGCTGCCTTTGTACGGGGAGGGAATGGCACCTGCAGGCCGGTTTTTCCTGGTGTCCGTTACTCGAACCAATGCAACCATCAGAAAAATGGACAAAGCAAATTTCCAAACCATCCTGCAAGGGCAACACAAGGCAGTGTTAGGAGAAATGTATTTTCAAACCACAGAACTGGAATGGAGTTGCTACTTCATGCATGCTTTTAGAAGAAGTGGAGATCTTATCATCTTTATAATCCCATCACTTTTCCTAGATTAGCTCTATTCTAGGGTGACTACTTATCATGAAGAGACCAGGCCCTTTGGAAAGTCACATTTCTCCCCCTCACCCCTCCCCAAACTCTCCAAATACTTGGTTTTTTCCCCACAAGGACACTAATGCTTTGATGGCTGAAGTGGTGGTTTTACAGAAGCTTCAGCCAGAAATGTCTCCTCCTTCTCTGTGAAATCCTGGGCCAAACAGCTGGGCAAACTCCTGGCTAGCAAAGACTCAAGAGACTCTTGCCAAGATGGTGCAAGTTGATTTGGAGATGGCAGGGGAGAGGAGAAGGGCATACCAGGTTACACAGAGTGCACACCCACATCTTCAGGCCCCAAGTCCCAGCCCAGCCTCATTCCCCACAGAAGTAACAAGGGGTGTCCAAAAAACTATTTTTATTATTTTAAATTGCTTCTAAAGTTTCTTAGGGCTCTTATGGTACTTACAGGCTTGTATTTGTTGTCTTTGTATGAGGCCAAAACCTTGATGGATTTATTTTGCAGAAAGAGGAAATGCTTAAACACAACTTTGAGGACTTCACAACTGCAAGGCCTCTTGGGCAAATGGTTTAAGAAGGTTTGTAAACATGAGAGGTTTCAATATTTATTTTAGATTTTAAGGAATAATTTAGAGCATAGAATAGTTTAGAGCTTGTTGCTATGTTAAAATAGTCAGCCAGATGGCAAAAATATTTTTTACTACAGTTGCCTATTATGTATTCTTGTTCTGTGGAGCACCTCTTACCAGCTCTTATCCAATTCATTTGAGCAATGTGTCTCAATGTGCTTCCAGAACATCAGACTAGGTGTGCTAAATTTCCTTATAAAGTCAATGCTCACTAGTGAACTGCTCATTTGGCAGTTCATTTCATATCACTCCTCCTGGGAAAGGAGAACAAAAGATCTCTTCAGTGCCAGAAGTGGTGCACAGAAGCTTCTCATTTGGAGACTTGAAGAACACTTCCATGCCTTTCTGAAGTGCTCTATTCACCTTTATTCTTACTGGATATTTTTATAGTGTACAGAAGAAAGATTTATCCCTTTCCTCACAGTAAAACTTCAAACTCTTCCAAGTAGTGATTTTATTTTTTTTCCTTCAGAGAGATGCCTAGACAAAAAAACTACCATCACACTGGTAATTATAATGTCTAACACTATAGACACTTCAGATGTTGCACAGGTACTCCTATCTGGAAAACATGTCACTTTCCAAACAATGACACCAAAAGATCAAAAAAGTGTTTGCAGTAAAGGTGCAAAAGAAGGCAAGAATAGCAGTAACAAATGCTTCTCAACTAATAATATAGACCTAACATGTTTAACTTCTGTGGAGATAAAGAAAAGGAACTACTCTAGCAGAGTAGGTGAGTTAACATAGCTTAAGGTTATTTTCTAAATCTACAAGATCTCAATGTCAGACTTGGACTAAGTTTCTAAGGGGAAAGCCGGAAGTGCTGAAGGAGATAAAAGTGCTAATTGTATAGCTGTAAACAGAGGATGTTCTGATGCAAAAAAATTTCACCAGAGCATATGCTTGAAACAGAACCACCTTTAAATGGAAACCAGTATTTCTAAACCACAAAAAAGTTCATTCATCTGCACATGCCATCTTCCCACTGAACATCTACTGTAGCCATGGGTACTTTAAATCAGTGGCCTATTTTCACACTGCTTAGCATTCAGCATGCAAGTCCAGAAGTTTCCTCCAGAGTCTTTAAACGAAGCAAGACTAGACTTGGCTTTGCTGACAGGTATTGTCGCCAAGTCCACTGGATGTCAACCCACACAGCCAGGCCAAAACCTAATCAGGTAATTAGTTTCAGCTGAATATAGTGTTCCATGTTTCCTTTCAAATTGTTCTCATGTTATTCTGCACTGATGGCTGCATTTTAGTAGTAGATAAAACAACAGATTCCCAGTGCTTTGTGTTTTATACAGAAAGGGGAGGAAAAGAAACCATATTTCCAAACCTTTGTCTTCTAGAAAAAGACAGAGGTGAGCTCTCCACAAGATGCCTTATGCCACATTTCTCAGGCATGCTCTTCTACTCTTTTGAAACACAAGGGATACTGCCTCTTCAGTCTCATTTCTCTGATCCTGGCATAGAAGAGGACCACAAAGGTCAGAAGGAGAGACACACCCTTTACCCCACACTCTTCTCTTTTCTTGGGATTATCTTTAAGGTTTTTTCCAACTTTCACAACTCTGCAATTCTATGAAACTATGTGTTACCACACCTGCCCTTTCTCTTCATAAAATGCAACTTGACATGATTCCTTTTTGTGTCAAGAGTGGTGGTCAAGCAGAAATCCTATGTAGGAATTCAGGAAAGCTGACAGAGAACGAACAACTCAAAGTCTACAATATAGAGAAATACTACAGCAGTATTCTAATTGCTTAAATGGTTTTATGTAGGCATGGAGAGCCATTCAATAGAGTAAGTAGGATTTATTCAGTAAGTTTGTGTTTATAACTAATAATGCATTATTAATCAAAGCCACTATTGTACAATGTTTGTGTAAACTAACATAAACCAAACATTGCAATACATGCAAGTATTTCTACAGACAGGTATGAACACACCACTTATTTCTGTCATTGATCCTTACCAAACTTAAACCTTAAAATAGTTACATAATGGAGTAATAATCTATTCTACACTAGCAGGTCAAATGTGCATTCTGTCAGATCATGGAATTTCTAATCACAACATTACCCCTTACTAGCCTGCAAATCACCCCTTTCTAAGCCCCGGCACACATATCCCCTATTCAAGCAAGTAAGGGTGCAAACAAGGTCACATGGTGCCAGCAACTTGCCAAGGACGACACATATATTTTCAGTGCTCATATGCAAAGAGAGGAGAAACTTCGGGGCTCCCAAAGAAAGAGAACATTTTGGCAAACTCAATTTGAATGCAAAGCAAGACGGTGAATGCTGTCTGTCTGCAGACAGAGCGGGATGAGAAGAAACACAGAATGCATTGGAGAAGAATCTGGCTTTTGGCAAGGACAGGGCAGTTCTGCCCTACTTAGACGGAACAGAATGAAACAGCATGTGGCTGAGACCATGTAAGTGAGGACTCCCTCAAGAGACCAATGCTCCTACAACTTACACCAATACTAGCCTGGGCCCCCCATTCCTGCTACACGGGGGGTCTCCATAGCAGACCCAGTGGCAGCTCCTTTGTGACAGTTTTTGGCTTCTTCAAGCATTGTTGCCAGCTGCTGCTAGTTCACCCCAGGCCTTTTTTCCTGTGCGTGAGTTGAGAGCAACCTAACCTTAGACAAGACACCCAAAGAGGCCTGGCTGCATTTACATATCACATGGCAAGTTTTTTCTCCTTGAGATAAGGAAATCAGCATCAAGTATGAGCTCATAAACTCATCAAACTCAACATGCTGGATCTGGGCTATCAGGCCCAGGAGTGTAAAATATCCTTGGCCATGGAAGCAAGAATGTCAAAATCCAGCTCTGTCATTCAGAGGTCAGGTCACTGTGCTAGGAGGGGAAGACCCAGGATCATTGTGTTGGCCCTTAGTTTTATGTCCTCTTCATATCCAATTACTGTGTAACATAAAGCACCTACCAAGGCAGGCTCCCTTTTGCATACTGACCTTCTGACCCTATAACTCACACATTCTTGAAAGTAATCCAGCTCCAGAGCAGGACAGGCAGTAATGTAACCCCCAAAATAGCTTATAGTTTTGTGCTTAGGGAAGTCTTCTCTGAATTGGAGTATTGGATTTGCTTTCAGAATTCAAGGCCATCAATTTCGGAGAGGTCTCCTGAGAAGAAGTGGGTGCTAAGGTCTGAAAGGCAGGGCACGAGGTAACACCAGTGCCCATCTGTGCTGAGTGGCTGCTCTGATGTTTCCTCTAGTTTTCAAAGTCATGACCAGTTTCTCAGCTCAAGGTGCCGATTCTGACTGAGAATTCCTATTTTGAAGATCAGCCTACTTCAAGGTTGCAAGTGGACAGAAAGAAAGAGGGATCTAACTGAAAGATCACTGTGATACTTTGTTAGCTCCTCTGGATATCAAGGGATGTGAGACCATCTGTTTAGCACCTACTTCGCAGCACCTACAAAGCATTCAGCATTTTCAGCATTCCTGAAACCATCCAACTCTCTGATATAGGTATGATACAATCATCTCTTCACCAGGCCTTCTGGAGGGAATTCAGAAATAAAAGTTGCAAGCAATTTAAAACAAAATAAAACATAACAAAACACAACAACAACAACAATAAAAAAAATCCCACCAAACAAACAAACAAAAAAAAACCAACCCACAACCAAAAAATCCAAACCTGCAAAACCTGTTTTAACATGGAATATTAGACTCTACCTATTCAGCTTAATCACAGTATGGATTCATGAAGAAGAAAATTTAGTACTATAAACCTATCATACACCGATCAGAAGTATAGTCTCAAGTACCGTAAGAGCCAGTGGGTGGGGAGGTGATAAATTCAGAGATTTTTTTGCTTTTTGAAAAATTTAATTAACAGCTGAAGAGCCTCCCTTGGACAAATATTTCTCTGTAACTAAGGCACGCATCACAGACTAGATTAAATCAGGTCCCATTACATCATACAGTACATAGAAGGCCACATTTGAGCACCTGTATTGCTTGTTTCCAGTTTCTACCCTGCAAACTTCAGAGACATGAGAGGTCTCCTTACGGATCACTTGACCATGGCTGAATGTGAGAAGCCCTGTTACCAAAATTTTTTTCTAGTCCCCCTTACTTTCATACTAGACCTAGTCAGAAAAAGAATCTGTATCAACAATCATATATATAATAATGTACGAACACAATTTACATGGTTAGTTCTCTCATTTAACATGGGACACAAGAAGAGTTCCTTGAAGACAAGCAAGGCAATAGCTTTTCAAAGAACTAAAACTTGGCTTTAGTAACAGATGTGGAAAGCCAGGAAATACCAAATTCTCTTACTAGGAAGCCAAAAACGTGATTAATTTAATTTATTAATAGTTAGGCATGATTCTAATGTTCGCATAAAGACTTCGGTAAAGACTAATCAGGCATCTTTGTGCAAGGGAGATATTTGATGCTAACTTTTCTCTTTTATCCTTTGGAAACTATTTCTCCCATGTCCCAACAGCATGAGCAATAACTCAACACTGTACTGTATCTCCTGTTGCAGAGACATGGGCATCTTATTAAATCATTAATAGATTCCCATTACTAAATTGCCAAGAGTGAGGCCAGCTACAACAACAAAACATGCAGTAGGCTGGGCAGACCAAACTTCTAAAAACGTAAAAAACACAATACTGCAGCTAGGATTCAGTTATTCAGATCTGCATTACAGCAGTAGTTACCATGTTCTAGGAGTACAACACATCACTTTTCAAAACCACTGCACAAAACACAAAAGACAACGATTATTTAAATACAAATAATTAATGCTATTACAGAAATTTACAGGCAGAAATTTTTCCATTCTTGTCCTCTAAGAACCTTCTATAGTGATTTGAAAGAAAGCTATTTTGTTGCATCACAGCCCTAACAGTAGATGACTGGAGGAGAAAACATTTCTTTCAGATTTAATAAATTCCTAGTACCCTCACTGGCTCACTTGGATGGAGATCCTTCCCCCTCTCGATCCTTCTCTCTCCTTTTCACAAAAGAGATCCATCCTTTTCTCTTTCAAGAGCACCTCTTCCCTAGAGAGTCAAGACTGCCTACAGGGAACAGCACAAAGCTTTGGAGGAACCAGGAAAGGTCCTCCTGCAGGCCAGATGTCTCAGGGTCCACACTCTATTGTGTAAGCTCTTGCTTTGCTTTTTGAAGGAGGCAGATGAAGTTAGGTTTCAACAATGCCAGCCTGCATTTCTCAGAACAGGACAACATTTCCCCATTAAGGCCTGAACTTAGAAGGCCCCCTGATCAAGACAGTTCCTGAAAACAATATACTTAAAGTATTGATAAATAAAGTACATCATCAACAAAATGGAAGTATGTAGAAAACACTTGTGGAGACAGTCTATGCTAGTTGAAAGGATGTTGCATTATATTAATTCAGCTTTCACTGAATAGATTTTCTACTACCAAGAGCTTTATCTTGAATTTTCATTTAAAAGGCTGGGAGTTTACAAGATTTATTTATTCATGCACAAAAATATAAGAGGAACCAACAATTAGTCAATTACTCCTGTCTTTCAGCAATGTGTTATGTGTTATTTTTAGGACAGAAGGAATAATGAAGAAAACTGGAAAGTAAATTAACCCTTGACACTAAAACTAACCAGCTTGAATGCTAGGTTTTTCCTTCTCACCTTGTCCTCTCTTTTTCTTATCTGCCTTTACTGCAGAAATAGAAATTCATGTTTAAAACCACAGAACTATTCTTTCCTTCATGAACTCAACCTCATTTGAAACCTGTTTAAATGCAGGTCACTTCATTAATGTTAAAGGATCACACTACTCCAGTAGTTCCTCTTTGCACTCTCATTCTGCCTCAAAGTATGCTGACCTAAATATTGTATCACTGATTTATAGTATTAGGCTCTTCATAGGCTGAATCCTTCTTATCTTGTGGTGATTTTTTTTGTTTGTTTGTTTTTGTGGTTTTTGTTGGTTTTTTTTCTTTTGGTTTTGTTTTTTGGTTTTTTTGGCTTTTTTGGTTGGTTGGTTGTGTTTGTTTGTTTGTTTGTTTTTTTTATTTAAGTAGTCTTACTGCTGGAGTAATAAAGAGAAGCTTCTCATTTTTTAAAGCTAGGACCAGGAGAATCACTGAAGAACTTGGTTGTAAACTACAGCTCCAGAAGATCAGAGAGAGGGGAAGGAAAGTATTGACGAAGTCAGCCCTGGTATTTTGACATGCTTTTATCATTAACGAAATGGAAGTAGGTTAGGCCACTTGGAATGAATACAGAGAGGTTGTCAGAGAAGCAGAAATGAGACAAGGAAGGTTGAGAATTAAATCTGGCCAAGTATGTCAATGAGAACAAGAAGGGCTTCTTCAAATGCAACTATAGCAAAAGGAAAACTAAGGATAATGTGGATGCATTACTAAATGGAGTGGGGATGCTACTAGAAGAGGATGCAGAGTTACTGAACATCTTCTTTGCATTAGTCTGATATGACATCTCTTAGGCATCTCTGATCCAGGAGACCAGCACAAAGGAATGTTGGAAGGAAGGAGGATTGGGTTAGAGAACACCTAAGCAAATTTGGCATCCACAAGTCCATGGGTCCTAAAAGGCTGTTTCCATGCTGAACGAACTGGTGGACACCATAGCGACACTGCTCATGATCATCGTTGAAAGGCCATGGCAGTCAGGAGAGGTGCCTGAGAACTGGAAGAAAGCAGATGACACACCAGTCTTCAAAAACTGCAAGGAGAACCCTGGCTAGTCAGCCTCACCTGAGAAAAGTGATGGAGCACCTCATTCTGGAGTCCATCTCTAGCCACATGAATGACAAGAAGGTGATCAGGAGAAGCCAGCATGGATTCACAAATAATAAATCACGCTTGACCAACCTGACTGCCTTCTGCCATGAAACGACAACCTGTATAGGTGAGGGGAGAGCACTGGATATTGTCTATCTCAAGTTTAGTGAGGCTTTCAACACTATCTCTCACAACATCCTCATCAGCAAAGTCAGGAAGTACGGGCTGGATGAGTAGACAGCGAAGTGGATTCAGAACTGGCTGAATGGCAGATCTCAGAGGGTTGTACCCAGTTGCACATGGTCAAGTTGCAGGCCTGTCACTTGTGGTGTCCCCCAAGGTCGAGCACTGGGCCCAGTGTTGCTCATCAATGACTCGGGTGAAGGGGCAGATGCCTCCTCAGCAGGTTTCACTGACAACACAAAGCTGGGAGGAGGGGCCAATAGCCCAGAGGGCTGTGCAGCCCTTCAAAAGGGCATTGGCAGCTTGGAGAAATGGGCAAAGAAGAACTGACTGAAGTTCAACAAAGACACATGCAGGGTTCTGCACCTCGGGAGGAATAACGCCAGCACAGGCCAGCACAGGCTGGGGGCTGAGCTGCTGGAAAGCAGCTCTGTGGAGAAGGACTTGGGGGTCCTGGTGGGCTACAAGCTGTCCATGAGCCAGCAGTGTGTCCTTGTGGCCAAGAAGGCCAATAGTGTCCTAGGATGTGTTAGGAAGAGCATTGTTAGCAGGTTGAGGGAGGTGATCCTGCCCCTCTACTTTACCCTGGTGAGGCCATATCTGCAGTGCTGGGTCCAGTTCTGGGATCCTCAGTACAACAAAGACAATTAAGGGACTGGAAGCTGTCTCTTATGAGAAAAGGCTGAGGGAGCTGGACCTGTTCAGCCTCCAGAAGTCCCTCCAGAAGGGACCTCATCAATGCCTAAAAGATTCTGGAAGGAGGGTGGTAAGAGGATAGAGCCAGGCTCCTCTCAGTGGTGCTAAGCAATATGACAAGAGGCAACAGACAGAAACAGATGCATGGGAATTTTCATCTGAATATGAGGAAGAACTTCTTCACTGTGCAGATCACCATGCAGTGGAACAGACTGCGCAGAGAGGTGGTGGAGTCTCCCTGACTGGAGACATTTAAGAATTGTCTGGATGCAATTCCGTGCAACGTGCTCTAGGATGACCCTGCTTGAGCAGGAAGGTTGGATCAGATGCCTCACTGTGGTTCCTTCTAACATTACTCATTCTCTGTGATTATGTCCATGATAAACAGCAGTGCTTCCCAAAAAACACACACATATAATAGATGGAATTACTAAGGCCCCAGCTAGAAGAAAACAGTGCAGGAAACAATGCTGCAAGTTTTGTTGGTTTGAGTTCTTTTTAAGGCTAAATGTTAGCCAGGTAATACAGTGAATACAGACACTATCAACTAAAACTCTGTATTTATCAGTAGCAAAGATTTTCATTAACAATTGTGTCAGCATTTATCATTTTAAAACAGGAAAAGTGAAATAAAGAGAAGGAATGAAAGCTGCAAGAAATGTAAAGCAAAGTCATCCTATAGTACCTATAGTAATGTAGCAATGTCTTTTTTAGGGGATTAGGAACACACATAACTCTGAATGAATACTAGCAGGTAACTGGACAAAGGAGTTTTTTTGGTTTTTTGTATTTATGATTAAAAGCTCTAAATTTGTTGCTATTTCAGCTTCAGGAACTTGTGGTTTTAAAACCAACCACAGACAAATGTCTGCCTGGTGAGCACATGTGAATTGTCCTAAGCAGAGTAAGATGTCCTACTCAGAAGTGTCTGGGTAGTCATCATTACTGGCAGAATATGCAACAGTGGGGAAAAAAGGGGGAGTGGGAGGAGGGAAAAACCCACAAAATAAAACCAGATTTCTGCTAGCTGTCCATGGGGCTTATTCTCTTCCACACAACCTGGTTTTGAAGAATGCTACAGTCGGGGTGGAAGGAATGGATACAAGGAGAAGAGCTTTTTTGGAAAGGACTGATAATTCTCCTATGAATCTAAAAAATGTCTCTCTCCAAGAGTGAACTAAATGGAAAATGGTCTCCTTCTCAGTGTTTCTCAGCTTTTCAGCACAAGAGAAAGAGCCCCAACGAGGCAAGTCACTTCTGTTTGCATATGAACGTTTCGTCCAGCAAGTAAAAAGAGCCTACATTTAACTTTATTCTTCTGTGTTGAAGGCAGCTGTTACACTCCCATTTGGCAGCATTTCATTCAGGAGAAAACAGCAGACTTCTGCCCTTGGGAAACTAGAAACTAAATCTGAAGGGAAGTGGAGGCTGGAGCAAATGTCTTCATTTGTGACCATCCCTCAGCCTGCTGGAAAGGAGGACAGTCAACACAAGAATGGGGAAAGTTCAGCATTTAAATACAATAGCTCATTTCGTTGCTTCCTCACTGGAGAATCGATGCTACAAAAGACTATTTTGCAATGAACAGTCTCCATTATATTTTTGTTTGCATTACAACAGAGCATAGAAACCTCATCCAAGATCAATGCCTGACTAAGCAACACAACTTCAAATGTTTGTAGACCGACTTGGTGACGAACATATGGCGGGACCAGAACTGAGCACAGAGGGGAAGTAAGTTACTGGAGGTCAGAAATTAACTGAGAATGGACTGCTTCCAACATCTTTCAATTGCACTGCATGGCACCAATACTCTTCTTTTTGTGAAGAAATACAGATTTGTTACTCTTAGGCCAGCTTTTCTTTAAAAACACTATATTCTTGTAAATGAAAATTGTTTTGTGTGAAAACTTCCAATATAATTTCTCTGAGTTTTGATAGAATAGGGATAGAATTAGAATCTTCATTTCTTTGTAACTTCAAAAATCACACTACTTCTAGAATGCACAGTTCATTTTCTAGCCTCAATAAGGGAGATGACCAATAATCTTCAATATATGTTCCTTACTGTACTTGCACCATTCCAAAAAGAGGGCACTTGAAATAAGTTCCGTTCTAGAAGAAAACTGACGTCTCTAAAGCATCATAAAAGTGTACAAAAGAAGTGCTTGCTTCTCTTAATGATCAGAAAAATGCAAGTATTTCTAAAAATCAACAGGTGGCATGTAATCTTGTATATAAGAAACACTAGATTAATCAGCAGAGAAGTAACATGTAAATTTTCCAGATTTTCTGGTAGGTTCAGATAGTTTTATTCTTTCAGGATCTCTGTCAAGATGCTATCCTCAGTTATCACATTATGACTCTGGTCATGTTCCTGTTTGAAAAATCTAAAATGATATTGATGGTCTAGTCTTTATATTATAAATTTCTGTAAGCAAGTATCCTATTTATAGAACTGAAACACAGATGGTTCAAATAAGAATTGTTCTTATCCCAACATCCCACAGGCTAATCTTTCTATTAGGTAGTATGCAAATTCCCACACAAACAAAATTTCAGCTATATATCCCACTATTGGACATATTTCCAATATGTCACTTGTAAGAACCATTCCAGCTGTATTTTCATACAGTTGTCTTAAAAATGGCATAGATTTATTGCTTGGAGTGTTTTTCATTTACATTTATCTATTTAGGAATTTGTTTAAATTTGCCTGACAAAGCATCAGTCCTCCTGACTAAATGTTACAGCAGTTCTGGGGACAGAGTGCAGATCTATGCTAATGAGCAAATAAAAAAAGTATTGACGCCATGCAGACTACTAGCTCCAACCAGTCGATGCCATGCCAACACATAACTAAGCACCTTACCAGAATTATTAGTTTCACAGAGAAGCACTTTTTCTCCTCAGTGAGGCTAAATCTAGGGAATCCTCTCATCCTATTTTGCCTCTCCTTCAGCTCACAAGCAACACATCTGACATCTCCTCACATATTTTTTTTATCTCTGCCAAATTTCAAATGGGTTGGACAACAAGGAAGGTTTGAAACTTCTGTTGCATTACATTAAGTGTGTTTCCTCCTACAGTACAAAGGGAGGCATGACAAATATTTCAGGGAAGGGGACAGAGGGAACAAGTCAATGGTATCACAACTTAGAACAGAAGGTGTGAGTAGTAAAGGGGATGTTTAGGGTTACTGTGGTGGACTGGCACACTGAACACACTCATAGAAAATCAGAGTTCATAAGATCTAATGTTCGCCTGTAACACAAGACACCTTGAAACAGCAGTGTGTCACCTCAAAATTTTTAATACATTCTCTCACCCAGGATGTAAGTTGGCCCAACAGTGTAAAGCTTGTTTGCACTCTGCATCGATGGAAGCCAAGAAGGAACAAGTCACGGCTGCACACCATGCACAGTATTATCCTTGGGTTGATCCTGTAATATTTTGTAACCCCTTCTGTTCACAAACTTTCTTGGAGAATTATCAGATGTTTTCTTCTTTCTCTAAGAGCACCAGCCTTCTGCTTGGCTTACTTTTCCAGTTACTTTCTGTGGGTTAATCAATGGCCCATCACAACCCCTGTTTAATTAGTTTTGTTTCAAATGTTTAACTCAGCTGTGGGCTTTGCTCTGAAAGGAACCCTGTTCATTCAGGGTCTCTACAAGAAAAACTTGATATGTTCAACTAAAATATAATTCACACCTGTAAGGGCTGAAAAGTGCAGCAGCCATGTGTTCTGACAGGTTTTTTTTTTCTGTGTTTTCACAAGCCTATAAATAAACATGACATTTGCAGTTCAAAATCTTTTAGAGTTACATGGCTTTTTGGCTACCCTAGTCCATGCACCAGTTGATGCCCTGATGCAAGTTCTTCAGTTTGGAAATATTTTGACCCTGATTTTTAAGTTGTTTTCTAATATATATAAAAAAATAATTTTTACTTCACTATATGTCTATTGATATTTCCAAGCTGACAGTAACCTTTCTGACTTTCTTAGCTTTCAAATGGACCAAAATAAATCATAGCAGCTCAACAGCTGTCAAAAAAAAATCTTTTGAGATGCCAAGGAGTCAGGAATACAAATAAAATTTTAATTATATATACACTATCAACAAAAAATGCTAAATACCTATACACTTCAAAATAACTTTCCAGAAATATTAGAGAACATATAGCACACAGAATGAATGGGCAAACTGTTATTTATGCAGTGTTATTGGCAGTGTGCGTCACAACTAAAAGTAAATAGAAGACAAATCTTCAGTTAAATGCTGAAGGATGATCTGTAGGAAATTTAACATCCAAATACTGGAAATTTACTCCATCCCTCCCACTTCACACTGCTGGCAACACATGGCTCTCCCACATCTATGTTCTTGTGGCTTCGACTCATGCTCAGATCAGTGATTCTCCCCCTGTAATTACACACAGAATGTAAATTTTGTTCTGTCTGTATTCTGGTTTACAGACCTGACCCACTACTGAATATGAAGGCTGTAACTCAATCACAGAAGGATATGTTGCCATATGTAAAGCAGGATTTTATGTTTTATGACTTAGGCTTTGTAGAGCAGCCATCTTCACCTATTCACCTCCCCCTCTCCTTGCCCATGACTGAATTACAGTTCTGTCTCTAATTGAAGCCAAATATTATTATTTCTCTTCTGCAGAGAGAAAGATCAGAGCCATCATTCTGAATACACAGCCAGCCACAGGAGCCTGAACGAGGTACTCTAATGACAGGTCCTCCTCCATAGCACATTTGCAGTCTTTCTGCTAATTAATTTGATTCCTTTGTCTAGACTAACACAATACAGCAAGTTATGCTCATTTAAAGGGAGATTGTTAGCCTTTCAGTTCCCTCCAAATGAGGCAGAAAGAAGAGTCAATAGACTGGAATCTGGGGGAGACTGACTGACTTTGTCCTTGACTACACCATCGCTTATGCTTTCACTTGACCAAGACCTTGTCTCCAGGAGAACCCGAGACAGCACTATCATCAGAGGAGAGACTATAATCAAAATCAGATATCATCGGTATATGCATGGTAAGGCAGTGGCAGCTACACAGAAGGATTTTGTCTATCATGGATCGCAGTCAGCAGCTCTCTTCCTAAGGCAATCACTTGGCATTTGCTGTTCACAGCTCCTGACATCCTTGGAGGGCTGAACAAATATGTAATTAAAAACACACACAAGCTGATTTCTTCAGACTCCCTTCACAGAACAAAAGGAGATTCAGTAGTGTGCCACTGGACTAGTAAACCAGAGGCAAAGCTAGTAATGGAGTTAAGGAAGTAACTTCCTCACTATTTGGAAGGCAAGACCTACATTTGCCAGTTTTGACAATGACTGGAACTTAGGAGCTGGACAAAGTCTCAGAACTGAGCTGTCAGTCAAATACAGAACGTGGGAAATGGAGTGATGCATGATAAACATATGATCAGACTGGATTTAAAAGTTCAGCCTTCCGAGTCACATGGATAGATCCAGTTTTAAACCCAGCAAGAAAAGTGACAAGAAATCAGACATCATATAGGAACCTTGTGGGGTGGAATGAGTTCAAACACTTTTTAATAACAGCAGGGAAGATATTCTCCGATGACAAAAGAAAAAGGGAGAAAGCCAACACGGGCAATCACCAACTGCTTCTGCTCACACATCCACAGAAAAGAGCCAGAGTTCCCCATGACAGTTTCAGGACCACTTCTATCCCTGTAACCTCAGTTATAACTGCAGTTGCTGCAGTTAAATTTTTTGCAGCATCAGAGAGGAAGGATTCCGATTTCATGACTTACTGGCTGAGCAGTTAATTTTTTGGCTCATAGTAACTGGGCACCTTCTTTACTCAAACACAAGCAGAAGACAAACTGCACCTGGAGGCTCTTTATTAACTTATTCTGACCATGTTTTTTTACAGTGTCTGGCCACAAGTCATTCAAACTCTGTCACCACAGTTAAGGTTTGAGTATTTTTTTCCACTATTGATGCTTTCAAGCTCAACAGAAATAGACAGTAAGTAAAAGGAAATCTAAAGATTCTTCTCTTTGGCTCTTTCAGAAAGCTGATCTCAGAAAGGTCAAGAAAGTATCTTGGAAAGAGTTAGCCAACATCTAGTTATAAATTTCAGTGTGAGATCGCAAGCTCCATTTCTCTTCCAAGTCTATTCAAGGAGTCTTCCCGAGACCTACCTTAGGCAGCTCTTCCTTGAATCTAGAGAAGAGAGAGACAACACTTCTGGTAAACTTGGATGACCTCATGTTACTACAGAAGGAAAAAGATACCAAGACCACATTGCATATCAGTGCTTAATTGGATTGAGAGTAATGAAGGGTCCAAGTGAAGTGGCAAAGAACTTCCCTTCTGACACGACTACAATGTGAGATCCTAGCCAATAGGTCCACATGTGACCAGTAAATGCACAACTGATTGGGAAGAGAGGGAGGGAGTGATCAGGAAGGTTGCTCACTAAGGGTCTGCTTTGGTTTCTTTTCCCTTATTACAAAGTAGTCAGAGAACACAGGCATTATAGTTTACACCATTTTACTAATCCTAACCACTTAGTGCTGGGTCAAGCAATCACAGATATTGTACTGAAGCAGCAAGGGAGTCCAATCAGATGAAGATTTTGTTCAATCAGATGAAAGTGCTTGTAATGGCTCAGCAACCTGATGCAATCTGTGCCACTTGGCTATAATTACTGTAGCTGATTATAGCCAAATAAGATCGTCCTAAAGAAAATGCTCTGATCCATAGGTTTACTCTGGTTCCTAATGAGTGATCACACACATAGCTCACATATTCATTTATGAGTGATTTAGACCAAAATACAGAAATCATTATGTACCCATGAACTAGATTTTCTAAATTTTTTCCTATGTCTTGGCTAAACAGTTGACTTTTAAAAGAAGTTATGTGTAATACGGGATTAAGAGGACAGGAATACACAATAAGGAATGAGGGGAAATATTTTCCTACACTATGAGAACTAGACATATTAAAAGCCTCATCTTGATATTGGAGCAAATATTAACACTGGCCTATGTCTTCACTTAAGATCAGCTTAATAATAAGATTCAGAATTGTCCCTTATTTTTCTTTTCAAGAAGGAGGTGAAATAAGCAAAAATTGTTTTAAGACATTTTCAATGTAAAACTACTAAATCCTCAAAAGCCAAGACATTTCACAGAGTTAACATGAAACATGTTTGTCTCAGTCATGGGAAAGCCCTAAAAATACATGTCAATTCAAACTAGGGCCTTCAGGTGCTTTCAGTCTAAAAATGTCTGCACCTCTTACTTTGAAAATGTATATTTGAAAAAAAGTTTTGATCAACACTTCAGACAAGTTTCATCCCCACTGTGTGAAGAGACAAAAAAAGTTTCAACTGAACTTACCACACTTCCTGTAGTATGATGGAACTCAGTGGCTCAGTGATAACCAAAGCCCCATGGGACTTTCTATGCTTGTATTTTGAAAGGAGGCTCAGTAAAGAATTTGGCTTGGGCAAACAAGACTGTGCTTCCTCTCTTCCGTTACTTAGCTTCAGAACAACAGCTTTTGCTTTGAGTGATTATTTCAGCTTCTGTAATTTTTTTCCAGCACAAAATTATAGAGAAGCTCCATAAATGTTGCACCAGTGATTTGGGCAGCATAAGAACATGGTGAGTGTCAGAGCAAAAGAATAGTAATTAGGAAAAATATTATAAAAAATGTATCTAGCAAAGGTAAAGCTAAAAGCAGCTCACCTGTCTGAAAATCTGCTAACTTGGCAAAACTCTTTCTTCTTAGAGGATCCTAAGAAGCTCTTAATTAGCACAAAAACTGAAGGATACTAATTGCTACTTGGCAAAACTCAGCTTATTAAAAACACAGGGACATTTGTGGGGGTTTTTTCCCCTGTTTCCCACTCACAAAATAAAACATTTTGTTTTACAACATGAATGACACAAAAAAACTACATCAAAGCAAGTGCACACTTCTGTATGTACATCTTTGTTATAAACTTGAAGGGGAGGACTCTCAAGATTACCTAAGAAAATTTAAAAAAAAAAGAAAAAAAAAGAGGGAGAATTAAATCATTAAACTGTATGGTTTAAACAGAATGTGCAGTAGCACTGCAGACCTGAAACAGAAAAGAAAGAAAGACTGGTGATTTCGAAAAAATAGAAACAGAATTTAGAATGCGACCTACTAGTGTATTTACAGCATAACTGTACAGAAGACATAAAGAGCTCCTCTCAGCACTGTAGTTTTAAGAAGATCTTCTCTATCTCTATTCTCCACCTCTCCCCCATAAAAAAAATTTGTTTAAAGCTGCTTGCCAAATCCATGGCAAAGCATCTAAGAGAAACAAGAGATTTAGAGACACTTTAGAAATATGTGATAGGGACATACATATCATTTGAATCATTGTGAGCAATCCAGAAAACACCTGCTCCCACACCTACAAAGCCTCCAGTTTCATTCTGGACTGCGGCATTGCTTATGTGTCTACATGCTAGTGTTTCTGTAGGATGCCCAGATGTACAGCTGGGTAAGTAGTGATGCTGTCTTCTGCCATTCACACAGAAGACAGACAAAGTTGGGAGCCTCACAGCAGCTCCCCATAGCCCTGCTTTGTTATGTGTGTTTCACATACAGCCACCACTGAGTGGAAGAGGAACATCATGAACTGCTTGTTATCAGTCAACCAAAAATGTATCCAGTGGGGGACGCTACTTATCTTTCTTGTAACAAGTCTTTCAACAACATCTTCCCTGTTTATGAATGTAAACTCATGGTTTCAGTACACACATGAACTGCAGACAGACCTGCATTCCCCTCCCACTGGAAAAAAAAAAAGAACAACAAAAAAAGAACAAAAAAACCCAACAAAACCTCTAAAAATTGCAGAAAAGTTTAGTGAGAAAATGGAAAGCACAAATAGACATTTACCATATTTTACAGTTAAAGCTGGATTATGAGGTAGGCAATAAACACAAAATTCCTGGACCTGAAGAGAATTACAGTACCATAGTCAACGCTGTTTTGATGTCATTAGGCTTTGAGGTATGGAAGGTGAGGTCTTGATTTAAGCTCCCTGAATTATATCATCCTCCCTGACAGATTAAGAAGGTCAATTGTTCTAGATTTTGAGTCCAAATGAAACTCATCACAGACCAAAACAATTAAAACCTATGCCTTTTTCCCTCAATTTTACATGCTGATTAGAATACTGCAGCATATTGATTCAAATATATATTGCCACTATATATAGGCATTTTAGGTAAAACTCCACTTTCAGGAAGAGTAATGGCACATAGAAAACCCCACATCTGACCTTGGAAAATAACCAAAACAGCAATTGATGTCAGCTGGATATATTTCTGGTGGCAAACCATGCCCCTGAGAGATAAAGCTTAAATCATCTTAGGCTGTCACTCAGCCCAGGATGCAGTTTAAGTCCTCTAGACTGTAAACCACTGTCACTTGGCCCCTGATCTCAAGTTCCCCCCCACCCAGGACACAGGCATGTGTGCAGCCACACAGTCAGCAACACAAGTTTGCTGATCTAGCCAAAAAGGTTTGGCTTTTTCTATTTTGCCTGCAGGATCAGTGTTGGTGCTGGGCTGCTGTGCCAGCGCTGGACTGCTCTGCCTTCCCAGTTCCAACCTACAAGCACGCTGCCTCCAACCAGTGGCCACACCACACCCTGATACTCCTTCCAGACTGGGGCCTGGGAATGCCGTCACCCAACTTACCTGTTTCAGGGCGGAGGAGGCTAATGTAAGTGGGAGGGTGTGGCTGATAAAGGCAGCGTTGACAGAAGAAACTGCATGCTTTGGCTTCCTATAAGAGATGCATGGTCCTTATATCTAAATGGCTTGATGTTAGTAGTACAGTCTGTACCACTGCAATGATTATTGATAATAATATTAATAACAATAATAATAATAATATAATGTGATAAGTAGTACAATTTCAGACGCCCAAGAGCATCACAGAGATGTTTGTGTAGGCTGAAACATCAGCGACAGACCCTGTGAGAGATGCACACTCCTCCACAGTGGCCACTGGAAGCCAGCTGAGAGATGTGGCATATTTGAACAGGTGCATGTACTAGAGCAGCCAGCTCTTCATCAAAATCTCATTCTGCTATAAAGACACAAGAACTTGATCATAGTGAGTGTCTTAGACACTACAGCTCTGACTTATGACTAGATTTCTGAAAGTGGTATGCACAGTTTATCTCAAGTCCTCAATGGATATGGGGTACTTAAAAAGAGGATCTTTTACCTTATCTTGAAAATGTGCTCTGCAACTGTAGTGCAAACTAAATATTAAACATGAAAAAAAAAAGCATGAAAATACTCTAACTTCTCCATCCTATTGTCTGACTTTGGAGTGTCTTGCCTTTTAAGTGCAAAGGTTTCTACCGCCAAAACATCAGGGTTTTAAGTGATTAAACACAACCCCTGGTTACACTGCAAAAAAAAATATTTATATGATATACGAAACACTGATGCCTTCTGCTTCACTCTTTCTCCATTATCATTATCATTATCATTATCATTATCATCCTACCTGTCCTAACATTTACCCTTGCTGGATTCTCCATGCCTGATCCAGAATCTAACCTGGAAGATGGCAGCAAGGTGGCTCTTTCTTGTGTGAAGATGCTATGTGCACATGCAATTAATGCACTACAAAATTAAACAAAACTGAATTAAGGAAAAAAAAACCAAACAAGTAGTGTGTTTTGACAAAAAAAGTTGGAGGAAACACTTTTCCATTCTCTTTCTAGGTAACAGATTCGCCAAAATATTCATGAGACATAACCAATCTGCTGGTTTATAGTTTGGAAAAAAAAAATCTGTCAGAAGCTATAATATATTTTGAATACTAATATTTGTCCAACCTCCCTTTCAGAAGACAGCACTAGAGCTGTACATAGAGTTGGTCATTTGTTCTGCTATTGAATTCATATGGATTTTTGCCCTCCTTAGGCAAAAGCACAAGCTGTGTATTCACATGACATGGTAAGAGATGGAGTGACCTGAATAAGAAAAACACAAGCCAAACATTCAGGAGCATTCATTTAGCAGAAGGCTGAAGCAGTCTGTTCATTTGACCCCATACTGTTCCTCAGGTGATTGCTTCAATGCCAAAGAGCACCACCTTGTACATCTGCCACTGTACAGACATCACAGTGACCAGCCAGTCAAAGGGAACATGCCTTATGCACAGAACCTGTTCATTAAGCTTCTCCCTTGTTACTGTACAAAGGCACCTTCATTCTCCAAAAGCCTGGGTGATTCTGCAACCATGTGGGCTAAGGCTTTCCATTTAACTACAGCTGCTTTTATGCAAGAACAAGTGCAATATAATTAACAGTCAACAGATAGGACTAAACTCTCATGCAGGCATGGGAGCCTTTTAGTAATTAGGACTCTGATTAAGACAAGGCAGCTTTAAACTAACACTGCACAAGTTAAGCAAACATTTAATTGTTTTTCTGCATTCAGGCTTAAAAGCCTGTTAAAAGTTACCAGACCTTGGAAGAAAATGTGGTAACGTACCCTGCACACCAGCAAGTCATAAGCAGCAGGGAACACACCCTCTACCTACGTGTAATTAGAACTCAGAGATGGAAATTGTACAGCAGTTTAAGTTTGAAGTTTGAATCAGCTGGCATTTAAACAGGGAAAGGTGCCTGCCATCTTAAACGTATAGCTCTTATTTTTAATCAATTGTCAAATAATACTTATTCTTCTCAAAGGCTCTGTACTTCACTGACAGCTTTTTGTTAAATCAGCTTCCATACACTCCCCCAATTTTCTGTTGTTTCAGTGTGCATTGATATCTCTCACAATGGTCATCACATTGGTCCCAACACATTCCACAGTAGAAAAGAAACTCCTCTGCATCTGGAAATTAAAACAAAAATCCAAAAGCAGAAGCTAATCAAATTTATATGCTACATGGTCAGATCTGTGACTACTGCCCTTCGCTGATGTACACTGAGGATGTTAAGAACAAATCAAGAGTCTATTTTTGGCGCTAAAAACATGGGTGCACAAATACAGAACAGAAAGTAGTAGATTATGAACTAGTTCTGGGCACCATGCTTCAGGAAAGCCATGTAGTCTTCCCAAGGGGAGGCAATGAAGAAAGATGAGAGCATTTACATACACAGAAACCAACTCAATGTGGCAAGATTGCAGGAATCAGTGACCTTTAATACAAAAAAGCAAAGTCCAGAGGAGTGATGTTAATAGCTTTTAAATGCATAAAAGGCAATGGCAAAGAATGAAATGATGTTTTCAGTCTTCATAGATTTGAATGTAGTAATTTTAGTAAATAAGATTTCAGACAATATTCCTTATTAGCAAGCACCATGACAGAGATAGTGAGGCATTGGAATTGATTTGCCTAAGTTTGTAGACTCGTCATCAGAATTATTAAGGGAAATATGATGCAAAAGGAAAAAAACAAAATCACATCTGCCATGGATTATGTTTGATGAAATGGCTTGTAACAAGCAGAGGAGCCAGAGAGCTTCTCAAAGTTCCTTTAATTCCCTTTTAAGTAAATATATATATATATATATAAAAAACACAGAACAACCATTATCCACCGAAGAACCATCTTTTTAAAAGATTGTGGATTCTTTTTTGCCTAGTTTTGTCATGTCTCTTCTTATCTTCCTAGGCTTTTAAGTTTTGTGCTATCACAGAAATAAATCATCATTGTTTTTGCTACAGGGTCACCAAACCACTACTCCAAGCCAGCTTGGTGTTTAACACACTGCAATCTGCTAGATGTGAACCTACCAGGTTTATAATGCAAATACTATCAGATGGTTTCAGAATTAAAGACTCAGTTTGACTTCTTTTGCTGCAGGCAGAATGCATAATAACTTTCGTGCAATGCTTCTCTATTGGCAAAGGAGGTCAAGATTCAAGATTTTGAAGAATGTCTGGGCTTTTCCAAAATTTCAGTTATTTAGAAGAAATATTGCCTTGTTTATTTTTTGAAGAAGATGAATGCAAGTTATAAATCATTAGAAAATAAAGTTTCCTAAAACATATTTAAATATGCATAAAAAACAAAGACACCATTTTCCACATAAGGCTAATTTGAGCACAGTTTTAAACCATCTTTGAAGACCAATTTCAAGACAGAGGAGTCAACTGCCTAATTAGCCAGGTTGGTTAGATGAGAAGACAGAAATATTGTGCCATGCACACTTTTTCCCCACGGTCCCTTCAGAGTCAGTGACAGATGCATCAAACTAGAAGGCTGGCACTGCTGCTGTGACATCAGCTGATGAAGCTGCCAAATTCCAGGACAGCTGAATGGCTTCTTACCCAGAGGTCTCAGGATGACAGACTCAGGATGACAGACAAACAACTACGTCCTCAAAGATCTGAGGCCAGCTGCAGAGGTTTGTACAGAAGAA
This sequence comes from Phainopepla nitens, assembly GCA_013400175.1. Lineage (NCBI taxonomy): Eukaryota > Metazoa > Chordata > Aves > Passeriformes > Bombycillidae > Phainopepla > Phainopepla nitens. The sequence continues at coordinate 336,851 of VXBQ01012830.1, read as the reverse complement.
AACATCTGTAATGTCCTCATGACAGCAAACACCCAAATTCCTCTCTATTTGTAATACCTGTAATTAACAGGTGTGGAATAGTTTGTCAACAGCTGTTATCATAAAGCTATGGTATTTGTCCTACAAGCACAGCAGTGCTCTGTGAAGCTTTACCCACTGTCCAACACTCCCTTTCCCACAGAGCACAACAAATAAGATAATGAAATTGCCCTCAAACAGAAACAGAACACACTGGAATAGAATTTAAGTTTCCCATCTGCCTTCTTTATCCTTCCAAAACTGGTATAAGTTTTGAAATTTCATTTACTTACTGTTGTAGTTCCCTAAAATTAATATAGGGAGTAAAGGCATCTCCTTGACATCTTCCCTATGAGGAACTGCTTCCTTACCTAGATATAGTCTAATATTTCTGATTACTACAAACAGGTGAGGTGACATTGCAGTATGTGGTTTCCTAAAAGCCAGGAAAGAGTCATTCACCTAAGAGCAACCTACAACCCTACAATATTAGTTATTTCTTTATTATTGTGTACTGTTATTTAGTAACCAATATACTGTTATTTCTGAGAGAAGTCAGCTGTTGAGGTATGTTTTTTAAACCAATGCTACATATATACTCTCTTGTAACCCAATGTAAAGCTACGATCAAGTGGCTATACATATGTTCATAGTCCAATAAAAAGTACATTCATCACTCACTGTCAAGGAATTACTGCAGGACTGAAACAAAAGGGAAGTTTAATACAAGACAGAATCCTTAAACAGATCAGGACAGCAGAGGATGAGAACATCCTGCAAGGCATTACGCACTAGGCAATGCTTTCTACCAACAAAAAGTTCCACATCTGCTCACTGTGTTCAGTAAGCTCAGGAAAAGAAAATATGGCAGATGACTGGATTCTCTGCAAATAATGTATTTAAAAATATTTCAGAGGCATTATCTGACAAATACTGACTTCATTGAAGTGAATGGAAAAAAAAAATTTAGTTCAATAGAGAAAATAATTTTACTCTGCGGAAATACCAGGACAAATTCCTTGAGGTTTAAATATATAGTCATTTAGATCAGGCAATGATCTGTCTTCAGGTAGACTTGCTGATATTTGACACATTTCAAGCAGTACAAAAATGCACTGCCATTAGAAATACTTGATCAGTTTGAAGAAGCCAGCAAATGCTTACAGGTAAGTTATTTTGACATGCTGATGGATAGAAAAAAAATAATAAAAATGACACAAAAAAAAAGTTTACTAGGAAGTAATTTAAAACAACAGATTAACAACATTTATGTTCTTAGAATATCTTGCAATTCCAATACAAACTATATTTAATTTGCACTTAAGACCATGCTGCTTCTTTAGTTATTTTTTGTATTTAAGATCATATTATAATTTTAATTAATTATTTTTCATCTAGCTGTAAAGAGGAAAAAAATGGACAAGGGAAGAGAAAACTCTAAAGATCAATGTTTTCTGCCTAGTGTGAAACAGCAGATAAATCTAGACTAGTAAATCTTAATCTAGATTAGAGAAGCCCTTCGCTTTACAAGATCACCAGTATTTCAAGAGGTTCTATAAAACATGGTTAAAAAGGTATCACCCAGAAATGCCTGGACAAGTTCCTTCTTTTTAAAGAGATCCAGTCCAATGAAATCCTGCAAGCCAGAGGTAACCCAAACTTTCTGCTTTCTGATTTTTCTTGCTTATGCAAGTTAGTGAAGCCTCCAGGCAGGCTCACTTAGGACATGTGAGAATGCATTAAATGCCTTTCTAAGAAGTTTGAGCCCACAATCATTTAGTATCAACACACCACTGATAATTATCTACTAACATTCTCTCTTTCCATGACCTTAGGTACAGGGATCTAGTAAGAACTTAATGGAAGACCACTGTGCGTAAAACACTGAAGTAAGTGAAGAAGGAGAAAGAGCTGTAATACAAATTTTTCTGGGAGAAAATGTAAAGAAATGATGAGTATTCTGTGGCACAAGTGCCATGAAATTCTAAAGCAATAAATATATAAATATAATAGGAATCACCCCATACTCCATTGACTTACCCTCCCAGTTTAAACTAAATTAAGATTTAGTTAAGGTTCACTTCAGAGAAACCAGACCAGCTGAAAAAAGAAGAGATATCAGATCATCTGAAGTCATGAGATTCAGTTTCAGCAATGGCAACACATAACTGTTTTTCTGAAGCTAATGGTAATTTTCCCACATCATTTGCATTACTTGTTGGCTTCATAACACAAATGTCTTGTTTGGTAGTTTCCTGGCTGGAAGGACCTAGTTACTGCCAGTTGGCGGTACCAGGCAAATAATTTCAGCAAAGAAAGGCTGATCCTAATCTCTTCTCATGCAAGGCTAATACAGTATCAGTGAAAAATTCAGTATCTGTATTCCTTTGTGTGCACAGCTCCCAACTGAACTTTGGACTTGTGAAATTGGTTGTTATATAGGACTTCATCATCTTGAAGCAAAGTCATGTTCAGTGATCCTTAAAAGGATCTGGGAAATCCCAGAGCCCCAGAAAGGCTCACCAGTTCTGAACTGTGACATTCTGGCTATGGGCACCAAAGCCCATTCCTTATGAGAGGGCTTGACAGTAGAGGGGAGGGGATAAAATGTTTCTAGCTGTACTGCGGATCTAATTACATCTTATAGCTCCAAGGATATTATCACCTTTAGTTTCAGAGTGTAATTTAACCTATGCATTCAACCCTCACAGTGATCCTCCCTAGCCTGCAGTTGCACCTTTTTCCATGCAGATTGAAAATCTCAGCAGATACATCCAAAACCAGCAGCATTAAGCAGCATCTTGCAGCATTTCTTGATCTGTCTTCCACTCTTTTTTTTTTCCCGAACACTTCTGCAGAAGTTTCCACTTATGAGATGTAGGGCTCTGTAAACACTCATTTCTTCAGCACTATCTGAAGTTTAATAATTTCCCACTTTGGCACACTGATTTATGTGCACTTCAAGGCTAATCCCCCAAACTGCCTACTGGCAGCATAAAGAGTGCAGGTGTCTGCTCTTCCTCTGGAATTCCTGATACCGGACATCTAATTTTTGTGTTCTTCAATAGTCCTCAGGAGTCCTGAGAGTAATGCCTCTACTGAATTATTCTGGTTGCTCAGTTTCACATTCAAAATCAGGTGCTTTGGAAAATCATGATTTGCACTTCCATCATACTGTGCAGTTCAGACCACTTCCTTTTGTTTGGAAGCCACCTAGGCAGGTTACCACAAAGCAGTTTACCTTAGCTATTAGTCTCCTGTTTCTCTGCAAGATTTATTAAATTCAGACTATCAGGCTAATCTATCTTCACAGCTCCACATATTGAGCAAGGACCATGTAAAATTCTTAGCCTTTGCAATTTTAGGCACAGAAAAGCTTAAGCACTGTTAAGTAAAAGGTCTAAGGCAAGTTACCTAAAAAAAAAGTTTGGGGCTTCATGTTCACTAACTAGCACTCTAAGCATTGTTACCTGTAGAATTCCTCTGACCTTGTTAACAGGCCAGTGTTCTACATAGTGAAAATAGGTGGGAGGTACCCACCACATAACTAAGCAGTGCCACAGGGCCCAGATACACTTAGGTTCTTCTTAAGTTCTTCTTAAATTACTCAGAGATTGTGATGAAATTTCCAGAATAAAAGCAAAATGCTCCTTTCAATAACTTATGCATGAATCAAGGTTTTATTGCAAGTCATACACATATGCAAAGTTGGGCTAACAGGTATATTTTAAGTAAAGGGTAAGCTGATATGAGAAGGTGACCGAGACAGAGGAGCAATGTCACAGCAATTCTGGATTCTTAATTTTTTTAGTGTAGCAAAATACCACAATCCTATGAGCAGAAACAGAGAGAGAAAAAATGGCTAAATACTTATCCTTCATCCCCCTCACATCCCTGCAGAGCTGCCCTGTGAACAGGAGCAAGAAGATCTACAAATATGAAACCCTTCTTCTTGCAGACTGCCCTGTGACCACTGATTGCTGTCCTCAGCACAGATTCAGCCAGCATTTGTCCTTCTCCCTGTTCTCCCTCACATTCCTCTGGCAGACCTCTAACAACTCTACATCAGGGCAACAGATGCATGCCACAAGATGACCAGGAGAGAGACTGCTGTCTCAACATAGCACGGAGATGACTCAGTAGTGGCAAAGTAAATCATCGTTCAAAGATAAGTCAATAGTGAATGAGTAATTTTATCTGTAAAGAGTTAACATGCAATGAATACTTGTAAAGGTTACTCAACATAAAATCTACTAGTGGTTATACATGAGCTCCCTCACATATGCTTACCAAGGAAGTCTATGAAGGAATAAATCCCACTTGACTTCTCATGAAAAGCCTTAAAAACAGCAAGCTTATGTATACACTTCTAGAAAAAGATAAACCCTAAGAGACAGTTAGTTTACAGCCAGACATCTTACTTAAAGATGCATCTTCTAAGTATTTCTTAGGAATCATGTTAAATCGCCATGTAAAAATACTTCAAAAAACAGTGAATGTGAGAGCAGAATAGTTTGCAATGAATAAAAAAAAAATCCTAAAGCTGCCTTAAAAAGCCGAAAACACTTATTGAACCCACACACACTGTGAAGCCATAAACAATCTGGAATTTAACTTTAGCTCACTGAAAAGTTCAACTCACTTTTCAATTCTGTCACTATTTGCATTTTTCTTTTTTTTTTCAGGTACATAAAAGCATTAATCTGTTTGGATTTTCTTCTTGAATGTACTTTGCAAGTTCTTATATAAATTTCTAGCATGGCATGATATCTTTCCTATAAACCCTGTGAAAATATAGCTTATGATGTTTAAAACATTCTATTTAATTAAAAGAAATTAACAGTCCTCTTAAAATGTGCAAGCAGCAGTTGCGTATTCTGAAATCCAGGCTGTAAGTATACATCTCTTAAATTTTCCTAACTTCTTGAAAAAATAGATCCTTTGAGGTTTCCCAAATAAGATATATTTTAGATTACTTAGGCTACCCAAAGAATGCTTTTGCCACTCTGTGCAAGTAGAGCTGAAAGTGCATTTATCTTGCTATAAATAAGGTCACTCTTAAAGAATGAAGTTCAGAAGTGTTAATGTCAACCCTTTACTGGACATATCTTAGTTAAACTTCATGTCTGAAAGCACCTAAGCTAGTTTAACTCAAATTTTAAATCAATTCTGACCTTTACAATACATGCAAGTCAGAAAAAGCTGATTGAATAATTTCAGAATTAAATGATACAAGTTTTATCATAAAACCTAAGTAGGTACACAGCTGTTTTGAAAGTTTCCATTAAATATTATGTTGATTCACAACTACCATGAAAATCACACTGAGTAAAAGGCATAACTGAAATGTCCAAGAACAATCCATGTATGGAATAATTCAACTCATCAGAAGCAAATCCTCTCTTCCCTACTTTAGAGTACTTGGGTTTAGATATGCGGCTTCAAAAGAGAAAAGTGAGAGGGAAATTAGCAATTGCAGTCTCTTTCTTTTACTGCAGTAATTTTTTTTTACAGGTATGAATGGTCTTGTGCAAGCCACAGATAAAAACTTTGGATGTCCCAGGTTAGAAATATTAAATAGTGAAGGCAGCATAGCAATACACACTGGAGTGAAACTCTCACTGTATAGAAGGCATGGTTAAAATTGTTGGGTTTTTTTAAGTATAAAAGCATATTTGCATTGTCTTGAAGTAATACATTGTTCTCCTTCTCTGTGCAAGGAATTTAATTCAGTGTCTGCAAATTTGTGTTAGAATTCACATCCTTATAGGCTTTGCAGAAAAACAAAACATTTAATTTTTTTGTATCTACACATAAGGTCATAGCTACCTCTTTTAAATACTATTCATATTTGTTTACATGCATATATATCACACTGCAATAACCAGTTAATAAGAGAAACACGTTAGTCATTCATAACTTTTTTAGGTAAGTGCTCAATGACAATAAGAACTTTTACAGCTCATAAAGTGAACCATAAGGTTCTGTTCAAAGAAAGACAGGATTATACAATCACAGAATGGTTTGGGTTAAAAGGGAAATTTAAAGACCTGCCAGCCCAAATCCCCTGCCATGGGCAACGACATATTCCACTAGACCAGGCTGCTCAAAACCCCATCCAATCTGGTCTTGAACATTTGCAGTGATAGGACATACAAAACTCCTCTGAGCAAGCTGTTTCTGGGTCTCACCACTTCCATTAGTCTACGTCATTTCAGAAGATTTGGGAATTCGGGTCTCCAGGCTCTCTCTTACACAACAATCTTATCTAAAGATTTTCCACACTTAGCAACTAAGCCTGTCTATCTAGATCACTAAGGCCACTCAGTATTAACAGGGTTTTCAAGACATCATGCAAGGAATCTGCACCTACCAGCCTCATCAATTAAGAGGCTATACAGTGTTTTGAACAGTTATGTCAACATTTACAGCACAGTTTCTGAGACAGTTTACCATATGTATTGATTGTACATCATTTCAGACATGCCAGAGGGCACAAAGAAAGGCTGGGATAGATTTAAGACACAGCCTAATGCCCAGAAGCAGAGCCAAGAGCAGGATGACCCTTTTAGTTTATAAGTTTAGACCTATGCCTAGCTGAAGTGATGCCACATGGGCATAGCTGTAGGCAGAAAAACAAAACATGGATAGTCTGGAACATTAATACTTTCTGATGCTTTTGGCAGGGAGAGTTAATACCGTTTATTTTCCTGACAATAGCTGGTTTAGCTATGTAAATGGCTGTTTCAGACATGACAGTGTTGATAACACAGGGAAGTTTTAGTAATTGCCAAGCAGCACTTTCACAAAATCAAGGCTTTTTCTGCTTCTGCTTGTGCTCTGACTCCACTACAAAGAAGGCTGGGGATGAACAAGAAGTGGGGGGACACAACCATGACAGCTGATCCCACCCCACCCCTGGGATATGCAAGACTATATGGTGACATGGCAGGAGAATGGTTTGCAGGGATGGAATCTGTCTTGCCAAGTCACCAGTGCACACAGTGAAGCCCTGCTTTCCTGGGGATGGCTGAACACTTGCCTGCACATGGGAAGGAGTGAACAAATTCCCTGTTTTGCTTTGCTTGCGTGTTCAGCTTTTGCTTTCCCTAGTAAAGCATCTTTATCTCAACCCACAAGTTTTCTCGCTTTTACTCTTTCAATTCTCTCTCCTGATCCCACCAGGCAGGGGAGTGCGTGAGCGGCTGTGGAGGGCTGAGTAGCCAAGCAAGGCCAAACCATGACACAGACTTCAGAGATCATCAGATTCTGACACCTAAAACACACTGGTCATGAATTGAAATCAAAAGGACATCACAGAAGCTTCAGGAAAGACAGGACATAAATAACACACTGAAGCATGACTCTAACCCAAAAAATTCTATCAGCACTACTGTGTAACTAACTGGTATATATGTTATGGTACATCTAGAAGTTCAAAGTGTATCTGTTGCTCAAATAATGGCATCAGCCTTAATCACAGTAAAGTAAGCCGGTGTTCAAATCTTTTTAAAGGAAAAATAAATATATTGTTGAAAAAATCTAATCTGGAGCACTTCATAACCAAAAAATCTTAAACTGTCACTTTTATAATAGAAAATAAGTCCCCCTTTTAAAAATACAGACCTAACCATACAGATTCTAATTTAACAATAAAAACAACTAATTTGGGGTGGTTTCATAAGCAGTGACAATAAATCTAAACTCATGATAACTATAATGACTAGTAAGTTTCAATGGTCTTAAAAAACATATCTAAATTTCAGTGTGGAAGAAGAAAACCCAAACAACAAGCACAGCATTAGCATCTCAAACTCTCTGTATTTTACACATTCAGATGAAGTAACAGCTTAAGTCAATCATGTTTGACTGCTATCCAGATATTTATATGAGTAAATGAAGCCGGCGTCTGAGTGGGGAGATGACCCGGCAATGTGCCGTAGAGCCCTGAGTTACAATTTGTATATACAGGGGCATGCTGCAAGCACTCTGATTGTATTTTATCTATCTGTGTAGACAAAGCTAAGCAGAAAAGCCAAAAACAGGCAATACTCTGGTTTACCTAATGACAGAGATTTCTTCAATCTGCCAGTGAAGTTGCTGAGGACAGATCTTCAGAAGAACTCACCCCCCCTGTGGCCTGAAGCCCCGGAGTGGCCAGCAGAGTTACATACACAGCAGTCACCCTTGAGACAGGAAACCCTTGGTATGGGCTTTGTACCCATGCATTTGCTATTCTACTACCTGAATGGATCACCTAAAACGAGAATAAAAATTCCTATGGTTCCTGGAAGTCTCAAAGACTCCACAACCTGCTGGACTGTACTACAGTAATGGTTATAATGGAAAGGCATGACCCTTAATGAAATGATAACTCAGCCAGCATGGAAAGGTCATCTCCACTGATTCCACAGACCTTTAAAGACCATTTTCAGAGGGGAAAGGAAGGCGGGAGAAATGAGATTATTCCTTCACAGTCTGAACAAATTACATCAGACTTTAATATCTGAATCAGGTTAGGAGCTCACATTCACATCTTACATCACCAGGAAAAGGAATTAATATTTTGGGGTGACTTCACAGGTAGCTTACAAATCCATAAATTTCACATAAAGAGTGATCCTTGCTTTTTAGGCTTGTTTCTAAGAAATTTCATAGTTGAGAGGAGTGTGGAAATTAACCATTTTCCCTAATCACCTATGTATCAAATTAATGTATTACCATACACAGCATGAAGAGCTAACTGTAGTAGCTTCAATAACCAATAGTGACTTCATCCTGCAGCTCCTACTAATTACTAACACATCGTGGGAATAATCCACTGGTCTTTTGTGGTGCTTAGAAGTACATAGTGAGTATGTGCCCACTTTACCAAAAGATCTGCCATTTTGGAGGTGGTGAAAACATTTACAATAATAGCTTATGTATCACTATGTGATTATTCATTCCCCTCTACTCCTAGTATTTCCAGAAAGATTTCCTGCATGCATTTCATAGCAAAATTACTTCATTCTATTTTACTGATTTGTAAGCAGCATCTGTTACCATGCAAAAATGACCTCTTAACTCAAACTTAGGAATGAAAAGTCATCCCTGTGGCCTTTTCTTTCTTCAGAATTCACTCTCTAGTTAAAACACTGGCCAAGGCACAAATAAACAAATGTTAATTCATACAAGACTGGATAGCCATTGCTTCTCAAGAGTCAAGTCTGCCAATGCCAGATATGGATCCAGAGATATTGCTGGTTTTACCTCTTCCAGAATAACTTTTCCAAGGAGCTACACCCTTGTCTAGCTTGCTCAGATTCTGAAAATTGCTGTTTATGACTGCGGCTGTAATAGCTAACCTAACCAGAAGTGGCAGGAATCAAACCACAGTCTTTGCAAAGCAACAGGATCCATAAGATAGAGACTCCTTATTTTGAGAGACTATGCTATGAGATTTCCAATCCTAAGCCACACAAGACGGTTATGCCAGGATAACAGTTCAGATTCTGCAAATCACATCCATATTGTTGAGTTTTTTTAGCATCTGGTGGACTTTAAAATGGACACCAAATCTGTTTGTCAGAGAGACTCTGAGCTGCTAAACAAATAGTGATAAATTTCTTAATACTACTGGGCAGGGTGTTCCTGCAAGTACAACGTGTGTTTATCAGTTTCCCACTGAGCTAGAGTTGACTTTCAAATTTCCTTTAATCTTATTATAGTAAACATAGTACAGCTCTCTGGGAACAAGAGGAACATTCTTCCTGTAATATCATATGCTTCTTTTAAAGAAACCTTAGAGATGTCCAGAAAATAATTACGCTCAACTTGGAATAACACAATAAACTTGTTTCCAAAGAAACAAGTTTCACAAAATATCATATTTTTGCACCGAAAAAAACCATGGCTATTTTTATAAAGAGAAGACTGGCAAATTCTGATAGGTACTCAAAATAGTGTTTGCATGTATTATATTTTTAAAGTCAGCTATTGAAACACTGACAGAAAAATATTTTTCTAGTTGGAAGCAGTCTACCTTCATGAATTGTTGGAAAAGGCAACGGGAATTTTGCATTAGAATTCAGAAAACAGGAGAGTACTTTGTGAAGGAGGTTTTGCAATGCTTCTTCAAGAGGAAAGAACATCAAGTGCCGACAACTTAGAAAAAAATTAGATAAAGAAAACAAAATGGGATCTATTATGGTACAGTTTGTATTTAAAGCCTCTTTTCTGTTGAGAAGAATGTACAGTAGACAAAGCTGGGATTTGTCTTGCAGTTCAAAAAAACCCAAAAATCTAAGCTGAGTTATTGAATAACTTTATGTAAGTGACTGAAGGGACTTTGGGAACCTGAAAGCAAGAGAGTTTCAGGTGACATATACTGGCTCAATTTCCAGCCGCATGCATTTGTCTTGTCTGCTTCAGGGCTTCTGCAGAAAAAGGGTCATAACATACATCAAAAATGAAACACAATCGTGTTATTTTCACATATCTCCTGTGATTTTTGAACAAAACAATAAATATTCCTAATAATCAGTTTCTGTGACATTTGAATCTTTAGCTTCAGCTACCATTAAGAAACCAAAGGTTTTGAGCTTTGACTTTACTGAAGGCTCAGCTTCAGTAAGGAATGGAAGTATGAAAGAGACACATGAACACATGAATCTCCCCCTTCCTACATGGAATTCAAGATGTTTAGGATTTGTTTGTAACAGTTTGTAAATAGTCACTCTTCAGACTATCTCGGCAAAAGCTGCTCTCACTGAAGAATCAGGCAAAGTTTCCATGGACATCATTAATGAAGAACACAGACCAAAGTCAACAAACATGCTTAGTATAAATCCATTGTGTGTAGTAATCTAAAAGGTGTTAGCCAGAGAACAATTTCAATCAAAATACAAGAGATAGCCATCTCTCTCCTTATTAGCACTGGATGCATCCATTAAGTCATGCAACATGTTCACATATTCCCATCTTCTTTGCCTGTCACCCTCCTCTTGTTCCCCACAAAGGACACTGAGCTCCAAATTATGTTGACAGAACAGGAATGGACAAACGATAGATGGATCATAACAAAGAACATGCCTACAGCAAGGATGTCTGATATCTGAGAGCTTCCCTTTGGATGTTTTCCTTTTCAATAGACGCTCTGACCCACTGTTTACACCCCTGTCCCAAGCTCTCCCACATATTTTTAAATGACAACTTTCCAGATGTTATCTCAATGGAGACTGGCCAGATTTATGGGCAGGATCTCACTTAACTCTAAGCCAAGCTAGTGTTTTGGCCTCACTGGAAATGAAATTAGGTCTGAGATTTGCACCAGGGAAAAAACCTGCTGTTCCATGCCAGAAATGGTCATGGAGAATTTTTACAATGTTGTTTGGTTTTTTGTTAGCACTACTGTATAATATCAGTCTGTTTGAGCATTATCGTAACAGCACTTAAGTAGGGTAATAGGATAGATGAGACATTGCTGGAATCCACAACAAAACTGCATGTAAACGGAGACGGGCAACTAATTCACACCTAGACCAACTCAACACAGTTTTCCAACTCCAGAAAGTGTTTGTACAACACAAGGTCAAGAAGGCATTCTGCATTAGCTGTACAAGTGTTGTTTCCAAGTTTTAAGAGATGTTAAAAAAATCAGGAAATTTTCAAGATTTATTGCCTTAAATCCACAGTCTGATGTTGTATTTGTGTACTGCCCATCACACTCAATAAAAACTGGTTCCAAAATGAGATTTGGAGGATAAATAATATATTTTCCTTTTGCAGTGTACTTTACTTCTCCCACTTTCTTTACAGAAAATAGACAGAAACAAAAGCTTTATAACTCTTTGTCTATTTGAATATATCACAGTTTTTATTTCCTCAAGTTTCATTGCAAACTATAGTCTCTTAAAATACTCACTTCCTAAGCAACAATGACTTGAAAACTGTCAGGAATGAGAGATAAATTTACCTTTTTTCTTTCTCTAAGAATCTGGTAATAAAGACAGTAGCATGCATATTTCTATAAAAACTCACATTTACAGTATAACCAATTCTATATGGCATCACAGTGTATATGAAAAACTGACCTTAGCAAACCCCCCTAACTTTTATGATAATCTAAAATACACCATTAAAGCTCTTAGAGATATTATCTGGACAGCAACAAAGAACAAAATACCCAGGTAAGTATGGTTAAGCGGAGAAGAAAAAAAAGTTAAAATTAGGTGCTGTAAGATGACTTTTTGAGAAAGACAAGTTACAACTGAAGTTTCCATGATTGTATCACACCAGATATTGAAAGATGGATTGCCCTCTGTTTTAATGTCCTGGAGCAAGACAGATTTTTATGGTCTGCTTCCCTTTCAGAAACAGGCTTCAAAATCTTCTTAAAATTGACAATAAAAGGCTTAATGCATTGAGAACAAGAAATAGCATGGTTTCAAGTGACATACCATCATCTACACAACTCATGGTAAAATCTATACTTCATCCCACAGAGAAGGTATGCATTGAAATAAGACAGAAATAACTAGGCAACTTGCAGCAACAGAAATACTTCCAGCAACAGAAATACAGTCATTTGAGAAAGAAAAGCTCTCTTGTTTTTCACTTCCTATTGTTCCACACAGCACATTTTCCGCAATCTAAAAGTAGTCTTGGAGCAGTCATAGTGATCCAGGACAAGACAAATATTTCTATCAAGCATGCTATACACATGCAATCCTTCCATTTCCATCATGATCCATTGCAAATGTATCTAAAACTAAAGAGTTAGTAAGAAATCCACTTTTTGCAGCAATGACAATCATCTTCTGTTTCTGAAACAACCGTTTCTCTCATGAAAGAAGGATATGATCTCTAACTGCTCCAATAATATATTTTTAAGTAATAAATGCTTTCATAAAAGAGAGAACTGTTTATAATTAACAGAATTATTTTTCAATTTAAAATTATTTTCCCCAAAGAAGCAAACTAAAGAAAAACATGAAACTGTAAGAAGCCAGCCAAATCACCAAAAAAGAGAGAATGGAAATTTTTTCCCTTTACAGTGAAAACTGCAGAAAAAGGTTTAACATGTTTTAATCAAGCTTGTAGTTTTAAGTGGATGTTTCTAAACATCTCTCCTTAAACATTCCCCCCTGCCTGAGGCAACTAGACTCCAGGATCAGAACATGATTCTGATCATGTGCTGGAACCCAGGAAATACCCCCACAGGTGAGATCTCCTCCTAAGAGATACTTCTGGTGCCCTGTGGGAGATGCAGTCAGCCACTATGCTTCACCAAGGGAACACAGTGAAGCATTTCTAAACAACAGTTTTAAAGTTTCAAGCCAACATTTCTCACCACTCCCAAACAAAATGAGGAATATAAACAGCCTTATGGACCTTTATACGCAGAAGGGCTATGGCCAGTGACAGGCAAACAACCATGAAGAAGAACCAGCTGTTGTTTCGTAAGTGCAACTGCGGTGTCCACACCCAGCAGACAAGCACAAGTCTACACTATCCAAAGTTCCACTTGAAAACCAGTCTGCTATCACATGCCTAGAAAAAAAGAAATAAATAAAAAATTAGCCATCTTCATTTTGAACTGAAAAGATCTCAGTAGGACAGTCCCAGTTGGTTGCAGGGTTGTGCTCTCCAGCTGAGTCAGGAGTTTTTCTGGTAACAGAAACGTGAGCAATGGTGCAAGAAGCAGGGACTAGCCCACGCCCCTGGTAAAGACGGCAGTATGGGCTTCAGACTGCATGGTACACCTCAGTAACAGTGTGCTGCAAATGGACCAGGTCTACTGTAGCAGCTAGCACAGCCCAACAGGAACTGAACAGGCACAGCAAAACATTTAGGCACAGAAGACACTGTATGTATTTTATAGGGTTTTACTTCAGTCCAGATCTGGTCCTGTATTGCTAGCAACAACTCTAGCACGTCTTTTAGTTTAGATTAATCTTAAAGGAATTCAACTGGCCCACCATGAGGTATAGAGAGAGGGACAGCAAGTGGAACAAATGAAGGATGGGCATCAAAAGCCCACTCCTGACATGAACCACAATACTATAAATGCACAACCACACCTGAGAGCATCTGCAAGCGGAGGGAAAGACTTTTTTGTGCTACTCTTTAAGATACTCTTCAGATGTCAGTAAATCTGCACAGCAGCTTGAACCACTCAATTCTTACTCAGTAACTTGGAACTGCTCATTGAAACAATTCTAACTCTCATCGAATTACTAAATACCACTGTACCAATCCTAATTTGGAATTTACCAGTTTCGGATGATTGGGTTAGAATTATTATGTTATTCTAGCAATAGTGTTAGAATTAAACCAGTTACCAGATCTATTAAATAAAACTGAAACAAGACTGTTTATTACAAAAGATGGTCTGGATCTCTGAGATTTGCACTTTCATAAACATTGACAAATGGTGACTGAAACCAAGCATTTTCCAATTTATTAATAAAGTTCAGTGGGTATTTCAGATATTAATTTTTACCCTCACCTGATACTACGAAAAGAAACAAAAATCTCCACAATTAAATTCTTCAAGTTCTCATACATTTGTTCTATTCCCCACTGAAAGTCATCTACAGTTTACTTGAAAGATTAAAAAAAATAATCTATTTCAGCTAAACAAATCAGCTCAAAATCTTGCGTTAGCGGCACTTATTTTAGTGGCACTCTTGTGGAGGTCCTACTGATGCTTTTCACTGACACATCTTCCACCTACTTATACTGCAGTGGAACACTGAGCAAAACTCACTGCTAGCAGAAACATCTCCTCTCCGCACACAAGAGCTCTGCCTGAGCAGTGGGCTGCAAGAGAGGTGAGAAGGCAAAATCCTACTTGCTAGGCTTCTTACTCATCCTACAACAGAGATTTTGCAAACCAGTCCTTCTCTTTTCAGCTGCACAGTGATCACAAATGTTTAGAACCTAGACTTCACTTGAATGACAGCAGTTCATGAGGACCATGCAACAAAAGTGAGAGAGAGACCACTTGCTCAGAGACTGAACACTGTCACAGCACCCTCATGTCCTGGCTCTTGAAGCAATTTTTAAAAATCTTAGAGTATTATTCTTCTTCAGTTTTTGCAAGTAATGCAGAAAGACCAGCCTGAGAAGCAGGAACCAAGTTTTTCAAGTGAAGCATCTGCACTGAAATACATCAAGCATTATAAGCAAATACATCAGGCTGCGCGTACTTCTTGAAGTTCAAGAAAAAATCTAATCCCCTAAGGAAATACAGCATCTGTATTGTATTGGCATGGGTGGGAACATGAGATTCTGAAGTGATTGCTGATTTCACCTTGGTTTAGCAAGAAATAGCCCTGAAGCAGCCTGATAACTGACTTCCTAATTGGGGCTCTGAGCTGACATTGCTTGGTCTTGCACCTGCTGCTTCATGAGTGTTGAGAGGGCTGTGGGATTCTTAACCTGGGGCTTTTTCTCAGGGAATCTCTATTGCTGGGCTGAAGTTCACCTCACTCTACTCATTGGGATTTCATTCATGTTTATTTCTCCTCTTTCAGAGAAAAAATAATAAATAAATAAAGGAGGTCTAACTTGTTATGAGCTGTTAATTTTGTCCTCAAAAATCCACCAAAAGTTATATAACCACTTTCACAATAGCATGCTAAAAATAACAGCTGTTCAGCCAAATGCCACTGCAATTTTTTTAAGACCTGTGCCTCCAATTCTGCAAGACCTATGGAAGTACAGTCTTTCCTTAACTTTAGCAGAAAGTCAATCAGGAGCTCCTTGTGAGACAGACATGCGTTTGTATAATCCTCAAATCCAAGATAAAAAAAAAAAAACAAACCCGAATAATATCTGTATACATACACGTATATTTCCAAGTCATGACTGAAAGCAATGTTATTCGCTCTTGGAGCTGATCCCTCGTGGGGTTTCATAATCACAAACCATCATTAACCCAAAGCAAAGAAAGAAAGGTACAAAGGGGCACAGGTTTCAAGCAGTAGCTAAGTTTTTTTCTGGTTTGTCTTTCCTTTGGGAGGGAGCGTGGGGACGCGACGCACGACGCTCCAAACGCTCTGGGACCTGGCCATCCAGGTAACTTCCCAGGGCGCTCGGAGCCAGGCAGCCAGAGCTGGGCGCCTCTCTCGCTTATTTCATTCCGTGCCTTAGCAAGCGCCCCGCGGGCGGCGAGGGCTCGGACACGCCGCTCCCCCGAGGCGCACGCGGCCCCGCCGAGCTCCCCGCGCGGGGCCGGGCCGGGCCGGGCCGCGGAGGGGCGCGATGCGGGACGGCGCGGTGCGGGATGGGGCCGCGGGCCCCACCTCTG
>VXBQ01012830.1:207206-320277 GCA_013400175.1 Phainopepla nitens | reverse complement strand
CTCCGCCGCCCCACGCGCTCCGCTCCCGGCGGCCCCGCTCCTCCCTGCCGCCCGCCGGCTTCCCAACCTGGCGGGCACAGCTAGCTCCGCTCTTTCCCCGTTTCACACCCTCCCGCTCTCCCTCTTCGCTCCCCCTTTCCCTAAAACGACGTCCAGTCCCGGGCCCTTTGTTTATGTAGGAACGTTCTCACCCTGGGTCTGACAAAACATCCTCCTTCTCTTCGCATCTTCCTCAGTGAGCTGAAGGACCCGCAACTTAAAGCATTCATGACATTGTGTGTCATGCTCAATATTCAGCCACGTTTGTTCTCTGAACATTTAAAAAAATATCCCTAGCTGGTAAAATTAAAAGCATGCAGTGCTTGATCACCTGAGGGCTAAATCTGAGGTAGGACAAAGCATTCTTTGCCTTTGAGTTTGCTTTTCTTATGCTGTTTGGGCTCCTCGCCCCAGCTGGGTTAACTATACATCAAATCTTGGCACGCACAGAAAACAGAATCAGGATGCCTCCTTGTCCTGAATCTCAGGTTATTAATTCTCAGCGGCTGTGGTTGTCATTCCTTGGTGCATCTTTGGTATTGATATTCCTTTTGCTCAGGATGACTTAGCTGACCTGTGGAAAAGTATTCTCCCTCCTGCAGATGTGCTGTGATCTTTAGGCAAATCTTAGACCTGTCTTCTGGGCAAAATAGCAACCCTTTGGTTTGACCCTCTGTTTAAACAATATACAGTTGAACCAGATCAATAGGTCCTGTGGGTTTTCTCAGTGCAGGAAGATGTTGTAATATTTCCAGTAAGCATGCTGGCAAAATTTCTTATTAAAATTAGGGAGAACAAAATTATGAGTTATAACAGATGTACTCTTAATTAATTCAATGATGTGCATTCAACTGATACTGTTGAATTAAGCAGCATCTACGCCTGTTGGTATATCAGATGCCATTAAAAGTCAATATTTATCCAAATTTGGCAGATTGAAGCATTTGAAACAGAGAATGGAGTTGCAGAGATACCTTTGCATGACTCCACTATGTACATTTTTTAATGGTGACCTCCATAACATTTTTAATTGATTCTGTATTTAATTAATTTACAAAATGGTATGTTATTTCTCATTCCCTATAAAGCATGCCTACTGTTGTCTCTTTGGGGCATACAGAACTACTTAAGAATCGTTTTGTTTATATTTTGTATAGGCAAAAGTCAGAAAAATAAAAATATTGAGAAATAGATAAACCCAGACATATTTAGAAATATCCATACTTGGAGTATAATCCATCCCTCATTTTAAAAGCTTTATTAGCAAAATTCTCCCTCAGTGAACTCAGTGAAGCTACACCTCTGGAACTTTAGTTACCCCCACCAAGAATAACTAAAAGATCCTGTTTCTTTTTTATTATATGTTTTTCCTTCACATGTTGCCAATTTATTTTTCCCTGGAGAAATGAAGTTCCTGGTTTAGAGACGAAGCTACGTTTCCAGACATGGCCCAAGAGACACAGCAGCCACTGCACCTCCATCACCCCGGAACACCTCTGTCACAGGCATATCTCTCCCTGCATGCTCTTGATCCAAATGACTGGTTGACATATATATATATGCACATACATACATACATACATACATATCTACATATATCTATACACTGCCTTTCAGTATTTCCTAAGTCAGAAAATATTGCCTGTCTTCACTCTGACTTTTTTCTGGGAAGAATGCATTTCAAGGCCTCTTTTCAGCCTCCTGTTCTCCGTCAGCAGATGGATATTTGTGTTAGAGGAAGGGGTACAGCCCTCCAGCTGAGCATTTGCTGTAGCAAACATCATAGCAGGCTGTTCCCTAAGGCATTTTTCTAGCTACTAGTTTTCAATCATATTGTCTTGTAATTTTAATGCAAATTTTGTATCCTGCTAGATGTTATTTGGGGGAAAAAGCTCTGAACTCATTGCAGAAGTTTTCCTGTAATATATTTGTCATACTCATCCTTATGGACCAAGAACTGTCTTTGGTATAGATGATTTGGGACTTAGTAAGATTTTGTACTTCCAGAGTTGCTACTTCCCATTAGCTATTTTCAACATTGTGTTTGTTTCCTTCTGTGTTTGGATTCCTTTACAGCACTGATAAGTTTCCCTCTAGTCTTGTCCAATTTAATAGCTTTTAAGCTGTCTGTTTTATTTATGTCTGCTTAAGTGCTTATTTAATCTTTTTCCTTATAACTATAATGACCTTCCACAGGTTACTATAATCCAAGAAGGTATGTGGGGAATTTAAAGATTTAAAAGTCGTTTGACTTCATAAATAATTTTTATTTTCTCATTATGGACTTCATTTTTAAACCAAAAATGTTTCATTTTCTGTTTGATCAATCAATGATTTTTTTTCCCCCATGTATTTCTTTCATGTATATTGCAGTAAGCAAACTGAGACATTTTGGATTCCAAACAACTTTTTTTTTTTTTTTCAGTTTGGTTAATAAGAACTGCAGAGTGTCTTGATTTGACATGGAAAACACACAGCATATTATACTTTGATGTGGTCTACAACTAGAATTTTATGCCATTAAAAATACTTTAGTTAGTTATGCAGGTTTTTTTTTAATTTTAAAAAAACTGAAATAGTTATATTCTGCAGATAGCATTTATCCAGCAATATCACTGTAAAGCACATTTGTACTGATATTGCTGCATCTTTCCTCCACTATGAGTGCCTGACTTCTATTGTAGCTGTACTTAAACTAACAGACTAACCTTTTAATGTCCCCTGGCAATTACAGAGCCATTAATTCAGCAAGATGTTGAAGCCTATACCTACTTTTAATCTACAGATTTAATTACTACATTCTACTTCTGATGTGGCCATACTTCAGGAATGACTGTAATCTGTGTCTTGTCTCACACTGAGACAAAACACAAACAACTGGTGCCCATCTCCTTCACAGCAAGGACCATATCTTTGTCATCGCTGCCACAGAAACTGTTCTGCTTTGCAGCCCTGAACACAGAGCTTATCTGGATCTGTGAGCACATCTGGCAGGAGTGCCTGCAGAGCACAAAGGACTGTAGCACAACCCCAGAGCCAAAGGAGGCTTGAGAGATGGTACTGTCAGTCACGTATGCCAACCTCATTCCTGCCCCAAGACACAAGCCACAGTTACATAAATCAGAAAAGAAGAAACCTGGGAAATCTGATGGTCCTGATTGGTAATTATATGAATTATTCCTGTTTGTAAATTGACATATCTGCACTGAATGAGCAAACTGATAATTTGTGTCAGATTACGCACATATCCTGCTCTCTTAGGCCCTGAGTAAGCGGTCAAGCTCTGCAGCCAGCGGCTGGCTCAATACCCTCTTGGGAGATTGTCCTGAGACTCCTGACTGTCCAAGGGATGCCTTATGTTTCTGATTCAGGTACAGTCCCACAAACTGATTTCACTGCCTTACAAATACCCCTTTGTTTCTTCCTGATTCCTGCTTCTCAACTAACCTGCATTGTCTTGTTCTAGCTCACGTTTATCCACAACTTTCAGTGCAAGCTCTTTGATTTCCTGACCTTGCTCTTGATTTGCTCTTTGGTTTGAGGTAGCCCTGGTTTCTCAGTTTTTCTGTGTGTGTTTCCATCTGGGGCCTTGGGCTGGTCTGTCCTTAGGGACTGACTCCTGGTTTTGAGTTTCTTCAGTTTCAGTGGCTGGATCTGCCCCAGCTACAATCACTTAGAACAAGTATTCCACTTGTGACTCCTTAATAACTTCCATTCAAAGCCACCTTTCTGAATGGGAATTACAAAACATGATATCCCACTGTTGACGCAGAACATTTGGCACATAGCTTATCTGCACGATAATTTCAGCCGCCGGTGGGATAGGTCATATGGGCAATGTTGGGTCGTGGCTTAGGAGAAGATGCAAGAATGCAAGAGAATGTGGCGTCCCTGTAAGATAAATCACACTTGTCAAGATCTTCAACGGCTCATACTGTTTTCACAGACAATTAGGCACCTAAATGCCTTTGGACATAGTGCACCTGTTTTTTAGTTTGGAGTTCTTTCTAACATTGTGGATTCAAGCCAGGAAAGCACTCTAAGCAGCAGTAATTTTGATCCTGGTTTTTTCAGTACTTTATCTTTGCTATGTGAAAAACAACTCTAAAATATGTCTCTACCTAGACAGGACAACATCCCATCCCAGAACATGAGAAAATACTTCATACAACCCGTGATAAAAAACTTCATTAACATGGATAAATGTATTCCTGGCAAAAATACCATCTCTGTATTTCACAGTCATCATGAATGAAATATTCTTAGTATTGCCTGGTTCTGACTTCAAATATAAATTCTCTGCACACCTTAGAAGGAAAAGAAAGTGCTGTCACCTTGCTTTAGCTTCTTTCACTTCATTCTCATCAAAATTTCATTTGAGCTATCCAGATGCCCTGAGCCCATCTGTGTGCTCCAGGCAGTCAGGTTTTCAGTAGTTGAGAGTTGTTTCTCCTTTGTTTGTTCTCTGAGAGGAAATAATTGCTCCTCACACATCTACCTTTGAAAAGTCTCCAGAAGGCTCACAAATTCAGTTTACCAGATTAAGTAAGATTAGTCTACGCAGGGCCTGAAGTAAATTTCTCCTTGATTGGAATTTTTTTCTACCCCTGGGGATGATTCCAACTTCAACTGATGAAGACTTAATAGAAAATGCTGCCATACTGTTTTTCAGTAGATCATAATAAGAAAAGGGACAACTAGTGAAAAACATTTTAAAAAAAGCAGAGGGAGGGAGAAGGGTATGAAATGTTAATGCCCTTTTAAGACAGAATAGGTCTGTAAATATTCTCTGGTCCTCTCTCAGAATATGGTAGTCAAAATTGCCACTCAACACTACCTTCAAAGCTGTGGTTCATTAAGTCATGAACATTTTACAAAACCTTTAAATTCTCCAAAATAACTTAAAGAACCTGAGCTACCCAGAATTCTTCAAAAACTGCTAAGCTAGAATGAAAGCAGTGATCTCATGTGCCAAAGCATCACACACGTTCTATATTTTCTTTTTCATACACTCTAGGACTGGTCTAGACTTTTGCTTGTAACAAATGTCAGTGTCAATTAAAAGAAGAAAAATGGTGATAACCTCTCTGAAGTCTCTCATTCCCCTTCTCTAAATTAACCTTAGACACTCTTTTGCCCTGTTTTGTTGATGCTCTACTGGTTTTAGGGCCGAAAAGCCTGCCAAAATCTGGCTGTGATGAAATGAATGAATGAATGAATGAATGAATGAATGAATGAATGAATGAATGAATGAATGAATGAATGAATGAATGAATGAATGAATGGATGAAGTCACCAGTTAATCTCCACTACATCTCTATTTTCTCTAGTTGGATTATGATATTATCTAGACAAAGAAGAGAGATGAGTAGCAGAGAATAGGAGTCCATTTTAGATGAGGTCTCTTGCTTCTTCTCTGCCATGAGGGGCTTTGGGGACATCTGGATCTCTAGGGAACATCACTAAATAGGACCAGATAACCTCAAAATATTAGAGCCAGACCAGCCCTGTCATGTATGATTCACTTGCTGTATAATGTCCAATAAAGGCAGTCTGTGTGGAACCAGGAAGGCAGCCAATACAGCTTCTTCCAAGAACTATGAGTAATTAACAGAGTCTCTGTTTAATTTTTTTCATGAAAATGTGTTGAGTGAGGTTCTTACAAGTGGTGCTTTTTGTGTGACATCTTCCTCTACTCCTAGGTAGCACAAGTTTATGGAACTTGAAAGGGATAATAAGTAAAATTCAAAGTTTCAGAATTTGAGGGGAGTTTGTCTCCAGCTGCTTCAGCTAGTGTATCCTTGTTCCACATTAGTTCTTCATCCCCTGGTGGTTTTCCTCTCAAAATCTGGTCTATAACCCAGCTGTAATTATTGTATCCTCATATAACATACCCCAGCTTCTTGCTTTATCTTCTTTCTTTTTTGAAGTTTTTCAAATCTCTAGTGTTTCAGAGGAAAAATCATTCAGAACTTCCCTGAGATGAAAGAAGCCTAATTAGTTGCATCATGTCGCAAAGGAGAATATATTCACAAAAAGGAACATATTGTCCTTGTTTGTGGATCTCATGTCACAGCAGCTATGAAGAAAAGAACAATTCTCAGCCTCCTGTCACTGTTACACTTTGTAAGGAATGCTCCATCTCTTTTGCTCTGTGTACTTCAGGCTTTCCCTTGTTACTGCTCTTGAAGCAGCCCATCGCTGTCCATGACTGAGGACATGTCTCTTTTGAACTTAAGAAGCATTTTCTTCCTCACTACAGAGCAAACTGGTTGTGGAAGATGTTTGACTTGCCCAGAGCAAATAGAGCCTACCCCCACCCCAAGCAGCAGAACATGCTCCAGTCAGATAAATAAAATGATGGGTGGTTCCTTCTGACAGCAGAGCAGATTTTAAGTGAGAAGAATCCTGCCAGGGATATGTTGAGGATGAAGTACATGTGATAACAATTTAATATGTGCATCACACAAGGCAGAAGTTAATATCCCTTGTTATATTAATATCACATGGCACAATTCAATTTGATATTTTAATTAAACCTAAATATATCTCACTGATAGTTATTGGCCCTGGGTGTTTTGGCACATACACAAGCATTTAACTGAAACCATGAGTTCAAACAAAAGACAGTATCCTCTTCAATATTTTAAATGTATTATGAACATGTCAGCTAATTGTTATGAAGAAATAATATTAAACTGCTTCTGAATTAGGTGATGAGGTGACAGAGCACAGAATATCTTATAATGTAACGTTTTCCACATACAGCGGTCTCTGCAAGCCCTTGAAAACATAATGCCTGGTCTAGATCCCTTTACGTTCAACATCTTTGCTGGCATCATGGGTGGTGGGACTGAGTGCACCAGCAATTTCACCAAGCTGAGTGGTGTCACTGAGTGGCAGTTGACATGCTGGAGGGAAGGGATGCCATCCAGAGGGACCTGGACACACTTGAGTGATGGACTGATGCAAAACTCATTGAGTTCAACAAAGCAAAGCGCAAGGTCCTACGCCTGGGTCAGAGCAATCCCAGGCATACCTCCAGGCTGGGCAGAAAAGTAATTGAGAGCAGCAGTCGAGAAGAACTTGGGGATGATGGTTGATGAAAAACTCAACATAAGCCAGCAATGTGCGCTGGCAACCCTGAAAGACTCTCCAGTGGAATCCTGGGTTGCATCATAAGGAGTCTGGTCAGCAGGTTTATGGAGGTGATTCTCCCCTTCTACTTTGATCTTGTGACACCCCACCTGGAGAACTGTGTTCAGTTCTGGTGTCCCCAACATAACAACATGGAACAGTACGAGCAAATCTAGAGGAGGGCCATGAAGTTTTTAAGAGGAATGGAGCAACTTCTCTGAAAAGGTGGACAAAAGAGTTGGGGCTGTTCATCCTGGAGAAGAGAAAATTGTGTGAGACCTCACAGCAACCTTCCCGTGTCTGAAGGAGGCCTACAGGGAAACTGTCGAGGGACTCTTCATCAGGAACTGTGATAGAAAAAGGAGTAATGGTTGCAAACAAAATTAGGGAAGAAGAAGGTTAGGTATTAACCCTATATAGTGAGAGTGGTAAGATACTAGAACCAGTTGCCCAGGAAGGTTGTGGATGCCCCACGCCTGGCAGATGTTTAAGACCAGGTTAGACAAGACCTTGGGCAACCTCGTCCCTAGGTTGAGACTAGATGATATTTAGGATCCCTTCCAGCCCTTAACATTTTATGATTCTAAGTAATTTTCTTAAGAGGCTTTTTTCAACATAGGAAATAAATAGATGTGATCAGAGACCATGAAAACTGAATAACAACAAAAAATTTGTATCACTACAAAAACATTCACTTGTGTTGCATGAAACAGAATGGGACTGAGATTTGGCCAGAACAAGTGGAATCTTTTATTTGCTGGAAATCTAGGAATATTTATGTGTATTTTTAGGTGAAATGTACCAGTTTGAACAGCTCCAGCTTGTTTTAATTGTACAATTTGACCATGAATTGAATTATTTTTGCCAAGTGTTGTTATTTTACCTGGCCAGTTTTATACAATTTATGCACAGTTAATACTTCATTCATTAACTCTATGTAAATGACGGAATTCTTTCCTTCTCTTTGCTTCAAATGTCACACAATAATGTCTGTCTATTTCTGACTAAATTATCCAGCTAAACTTTGAGTGATATATGTGCAGTAACTAATATTGTTTCTTAATTCATTCAGTTCCTTCTTTTTTTTTTTGTTAGTTATTAAGAGATTTTTGTCAGCTGTGGGTGGATTCACTGTGAAGTCTTCTTTTAAATAAAACATGATCCCAAGTACTGTATGTTATGCAATAAAAATTATGTATATAAAGAGAGAATATTTAAAGAGAGTGAATTTAAGGAAAAATTACATAAAGATTTGTCTTTTTCTCTTCTTGAAGAGGCTAGGAATTTCTTGGATTTGAGCTATGTCCTTTGCCACAAAGACACAACGTCAGGTTCAACTGATAAAAGAGCAGAACTACGAAAAGAAATACATCTCAAGAGCAAATCTGGCACCTGAAGAGCTCTGTCACAACCTCTAGGAGCAAGGTGTGCCATCTTCCTGTTCCAGCCATCCTGACTTCCATCCTGAGGATGCTGGCTGCTAACCAAGCTCACCTACTGTCTTCTGGGAGATTGAGCTGGAATCTAAATTAATGCAGATGGCTATCTATTCTCAGAAATCAACTACCCTTTATGAACATTCAAGAAAACTGTTGAGGGAGTTTGTGATCTTTTGCAGTCTATAGCAGTCCACAACTTCCTTGCAAGGGGAGGCTGAGGGGCAAGTACCAATCTCTTCTCTCTGGTGTCCAGGGACAGAACACAAGGGAAGGGTGTGAAATTGTGTCAGGAGAGCTTTGGATTAGATATTAGAAAAAGGTTCTTTGTTTAGTGAGTGGCTGGACACTGGAACTGGCTTCTTAGGGAAGTGATCACAGCACCAGTCTGAGTTCAAGAAGTGTTTGGACAATGCTCTCAGGCACATGCTGTGACTCTTGGGGTGTCCTGTGCCAGGCCAGAAGTTGAACTCGATGATGCTTGTAGATCCCTTCCAACTCAGGATATTCTATGGTTCTATTTATTTTCTCAGTGATGGACTAGGATTATTACTGAAATAATAGACATCAAATGGTAGGGCGCTTCAGGGAGCTATACCTAACACTTAGTAATTATTCAATTTCATAATAAGATTTGATAATGGGATGTCTTACTACTGTTCACATAAATGCTTATCAATTTTGATATCAATAAGAGAGAAAGTATGCTGTTTATTTTAATTTATGTTAAATTATGCAGGGACAAGAAGGAGCTCATCTATAGAGAACACAGAGCAGTCCAGGCAGTGCAGATATGTTTATTATTTTACAGGGTCTGCAGCAGTTTTCATGAGTGCTTGACACTGCTTGTGGAAAGGCACTGTACTTTTTCTAAATTATGTATTTGATTACAACCAAGTATTTATAAAGCTTCCAGCTGCAAAGTACTTAAGGAACTTCAGCAAGTTAAAAATGACGGTACTGCCATGCATACTAATCTCTCTTTTCATGCCATGCTATTTAAGATCTGAATAATCCAGTTTTCTATATATGATGGTAAGCCTGGGTAGGAATAAGGAGAAATTCACAGGCTAATGAAGCAAGATTAGACCACTTAAATCACTCTAGAAACCAGAAGGCAATGCACCCCATAGTTATTTTTGTTCTAGTCTTAGATCTGTGCTTTCATTTAACAACCTCATGAATCCTTTAGTTGAAAAGGGAGGCATATGTTGCTCCTAGCAAGCCAACTTATGTAATTAGAGGTAAGCAAACAAACTTCTGAATATATAAGCATGTCTACAGGTCTGCTTTCAATACCATTGCTGTCTGATTGAATGTTATATAAGAGGGCAGGCTTAGTGCTATTCCCTCTAACTACAAGGAAATTCTAAAAGATTCAGAGATAAAGGTTAGAACTTCTGCTGCTCCTGAAGTGCTGTGGGTCCACATAATGAGAATATTACTTCATGTTATAAAGTACCATATGCTTCATTCAGGTGCCCTCGACATCTGCAGTGGAAAAATGGACTTCAGATGAGCAAAACTCCATGGTGCAGCTACAGCAAGGGGACTTGCACATATGCCTCCTAATTTTCGCAATTTGTATACTTTTCTAAATCTAGGGCCTGTGGGAACGGAATAATCTGGAATTAGAGTGGTCAGGATGGGAAGAAAACAGACATAAGAAGCAGTCTGAGAAAGCTCTGGTGACAGAAGGATTTAACAACTACAAAGTTACATACAAAGATACGGAGAAGCAATAGGTAAAAGGTGCAGCATAGCACCTAGAAAAAGGATGTGCAAAAGAGAAGGAGACATCATAGGTCTGTAATATATCAGTCCACTTTCCTCTGAAAATTCATTGTACTGGTGTAAAAAACTCAGAGGATATTTTAAGGACCTCAAATAATTTCAGTTTTGCTTTTGCACTTTTTCATATTCTGATTAAGTAATGAAATTTTATGCAAGGAAACATCTATGGATGGGACACATGTACAAGTATTTGTGCTTGATCTGTTAGACCACTCATCCACTCAGTTCACATAAACAATACCAGGTAACCATTGCAATAAGAATGTCAAATATAGAAAATATTGATGGTCTGAAGTATATTCTTTTAGTAAAATATAGCTGAGTGCCTCTAAATACTGATCAAATCTGATAAGTCTATGATTTGCAAGTGAACTTTGAATAAGTATGGAAAGAAAAAGTCCTAGAGCAAATTTTTATCTATAGTTGTTCTTTGCACCATCATCTCTTCCCCAGCACTTTGAACATATGACTAAGATTGGATCATAACTCACATCTCTACTGCACACACACGCACAAACTAACAAGAAAACCCCATGTAAAAACTCCAAAACCAAGCCCCCTCAAAAACCAACCAACCAAACAAACCAAACAAAAAACCCTAACTAAACAACAAAAAACACCACAATGTATTTTTTCATTTATAAGAATCAAAGACCATAGTTTAAAATAACCAAAGATCAAAGTTTGTCTAAAGCTTGGCTTGGGTTTTCCTTTGGGTATGCGACTATTGTACCAGCTTTCAAGTTCATGCTCAAATAGAGAAGACGTGAGACATAATGCTTCGAGTAAGTACTTTACTTCTCATTGAATTATTGCTTATCAAGGCCCAAGATGAATCTTAAAAATCTTGAAATTCTCGACTCAAATCCATAGTTCTAGCTAAGCAAAGGATGATCTTTTTAATAAGATAAACCTGTCTAGATTCAAAAGTTTGCAGTGATGGATAATGTTATCAGTCCCTCCCTGCTTATGTAATTCTTATAACTTTTATTTTAATCTGAATATTTCAAAAGACAGCTTTCTGATACTGGATCTTGTTATGCCTTTGTCTGCTGGATTAAAGAGTTCTCAAAGCATTCCTGAAGTGGTTTCCTGAATGCTTTCCAATTTTTCAAAATCTTTTTGAAGGTCTAGATACTGGGGCTGGACAGCTGACAGTTAAATTTCATTACCTTGAAATAAGGATTAACTGGAAAGTCAAAATTACATAACTTGGTGTAGTGACATTTCACCTTTGGTGATCTTGCTTAAAATTTGTGTTTGGTCAGCAAAGGAAATCGTTTTTCTAATCTTATCCGAGCCCCTTCTGATGTTTTTCCATATCAAAAAGAATTGCTTTCACTGGCATAATTTTCCTTCATGACTAAGGACAGGCCTAGCACTGGGCAGGCTGAATAACAGATTTGAATGGCAAGAACACACTGCCAGAGCTGTGTCAGTCCTGAGCGCAGTCTCTGGCTCTTGTGCTCCCAGGCACAAACACCTTGGGAGCAAACACTGTGTGCACATGAGCTTCAGCTGCTCACTCTCCCCTTCTCTGACCTCAGGCACAGCCAGTGCAGCCCCCAGCAGGATCCCTTCTCCCCTTTGCTTGGTGGTCCTGCCAGAACAATGGTGAAGGAAGCAATTTTCTTTACAACTTTAGAATGAAGTAGTATTTCCCTGCTGCAAAACTACATAAAGTCTTGAGGCTTACAAGATGAGTAACGGGAAGCAACCTAATTTTAAAACCCTTTTTGCACTATAGAATATTGCAAAACAATATGAAATGAAGCGAATGAGATGTTTCCAAATTTTCCAAACTTTTCCAAAGTTTTTCTTCAATAAGTTAAAAAACTATGACCACATACCTAGTATTTAGGTAGTGATGTTTTCCAGACTATGAAGAGATAGAAAGGTAGGTGAAAAAGGAAAGAATGTAGTTGATACAAAGAATTAATAAATTATTAGAATATTATTAGAATAATATAGTTGTGCTTTTCTGGGGTTTGGATAGACTCATTGGTATTTAAATACCTATGCACTAGCACATGCATAGCTATATTCCAATACAGAGCTTTTTGCTTGCCAAACCCCCATTTTCACTGCAAGATAAAGTTACAACGTAGTTGTTGGGATTCATCTGACACAATTTTACCTTCTAAAGTATTAATTATCTGCTTTAAGTTAGTCACATAGGTCCGCTTTTGTGACTGGCAGAAGGAAAATGATACCCCTTGAGTTATTGGTACTATAGCCTCACATATGGCATCAGAAGAAATTATTTGCCCTAGAAACATGCTTCTTTCTCTTCATTGAGTATCAAAGAAGCTCACAAAGTCTTTTGTATTTGATATGATTTTTAAGAAACTGGAGTTAGGTAGTTTTTGTAGATACTCCCACCCATGCAGATTAGAAATGGATATGAGTACTAATGGCTACAGTCAGTGTTTAACCAAAGCAACAAATAATCATAAACTTCTGTCTAGCACCTTTTTAATGCAGTGGTGCCAAGTTGTTGTGAAGAAACTAGGATGAGGACTAGTTAGAAGATATGTGAGAGCCCTGAAAGAAAGCCTATGCTAATTTCAAGACCTATTGATGTACCTGATGTTTATAAGATGTGATACTGAACCAATACTCCAGCAGAATTTTCAATGAAGAGAGAGATAATCAGAAAATTATTAGTGAAGAAGGGTCAATGAACCCTTTATTTATTGAATCAAAATATCCTGTAGTACTTGGAATAGCCTTGCCATACT
The DNA here is from genome assembly GCA_013400175.1 of Phainopepla nitens. Lineage (NCBI taxonomy): Eukaryota > Metazoa > Chordata > Aves > Passeriformes > Bombycillidae > Phainopepla > Phainopepla nitens. The sequence continues at coordinate 307,130 of VXBQ01012830.1, read as the reverse complement.
CCTTATTGGGAAGTCAAGATATGACAGCTCTATCCACCTTGAAGTTTTAGTAAGAAAAATTTGGTTGCTTAGAAATTCATGGCTTTTGGTTAGAAATCAGACTGCATGTGCTAGAGGGCTAAAATGGATGTTTTCACTGCTTTGCTGAAGGAAGAGCTGGGATGTGGAAAGTTGTTGTAATCTTGGCTGGAGGCAGCCCAGCTGCACTCAGTTTCCCTTTGCCCCTGGAAGTCCCAGAAGCAACCAGCCTGGGCTGCTAATGTATTCCCTTGTCTCTTTCTCTCCTGTATTCCTCCCCACTCTTCCTCTCCTGCCCATGATGAGAATGTCTGACTGTTGCCCTGATCCACCTAAATTCCAGTCTTGGAATGGAAAATATCAGCTTTGCTTGCACAACTGAGATCTCACAGTCTGTCCCTCAATATTAAACTCTGGCAGACTTAAAAGTGTGCATGCACAACATGGGGAGGAAAGCCTTTGACATGGGGAGCTCTCTAAAAGAGGTTGAAAGACTCTTTCATACAGAAACTGTGGTTTTGTTTCAAATTGATACACTCTACATTGAAATATCAACTTTTTTTGCTGCCCTGTAATTTGCACTAATCACTTTCAAAATCTCAAACAAAATTATGTTTAGAGTCAAAATATCAATCAATTAATAATAATTATATATATAATCTCTTGTTCTGTTATAACTAGTAATTTCATTGCTTTCTTAAAAAATGTGAAAAATAATGTAACAGAATATTTAAAGCAGAAACATTAATGTTTCAAAGTTTCTAATTTTTTCTGAATCTGTTCAAAACTTCCCGGGGAAAATACAAGATTATTCTTCAAGCAGAAACATTCCTCAACAAAAATTTCTTTCAAAAGGCTCTTGATGAGATGTATTTTGATTTCTGAGCAGCTATTGCCTTAAATAATTTCATCACCGAGTTCTGTAAAAAGGAGCCTCACTTGGTGGAAAAGAAGTAACATCCAAGGAACCTCATCTGGAAGAATATTAGCAATAGCAGGATCTCCAAGGTTTTCATTTGCTTAACAGAAGGCCTTCAAAGTTTGTAAAGTAGTAATGTTTTCTGCTTCAGAAGGAATAAGGGTAAAAAAATAGCTTTTAATTCAGATTCAAGGAAGGGTATGAAAAAATTGCTTACTTTCTTGCCCAATGTGATGTAGCAGGAAATAAATGTTCTTAGGAGTTTAGTAGATACTGAGAGGGTAGTTAAACACTGGAATAGGCTTCCTAGAGAAGTGTTCAATGCCCAGACCCTTTCAGTGCTTAAGAAACATTTGGACAATGCCTAAAATCTATGTTAAACTTGTTCAGCCCTTGGTCAGGCTGATAGACTAGAGGATCATTGTAGATCCCTTCCAATTCTATTCTATTCTATTCTATTCTATTCTATTCTATTCTATTCTATTCTATTCTATTCTATTCTATTCTATTCTATTCTATTCTATTCTATTTCTATTCTTTTTCACTAAGCAAGACAGTTCCTAAAACACCCTTGGACTTTCGGGGTTTTCAGCTGTTTCAGGCACATGGAGATTTGGTACAATTAAAAAAGCAACAAGGTAATGAACTTTATGTAGGCATGTTCACCCTTCAAACTGCACTGCACTTTTCAAGGTACACATCTCTACTAGATTTTCAGAAACCATGACTGTTACCTTATTGTCACCTGCCATTTAGAACAATAACCAAACTCTCCTAGATGGAGTAGAGCAATGCTGAGCACTTTGGGGAGTACCAACTGTGCTATGAAAAGAGTTATTGGTAATATACTGCACACTAAGAACAAATATCTCGTGATTTCCTCACGTATTATGAGTATGTAATTAGTTGAGCAGAGTTTAGATGCATGCATGGACAAGTGCAATAAGTGGGTTAACAGAGTGAAAGAGAAAAAGAGAAGATAGACTATTGCTTAAACTCTTTGAAGTTTCATATATCACTTCGAAGTTTTTAATATCACCAGATATTAATGATCTACCTTAGAAGCCTAAAAATAAAATCTGTGTGGCTGTGTAGTCACAGCCCAGGGACCCTCTCTGTAGCTGAAACTCCTTATTTACTCATCTGAATTGGATGCTGGAAGACAATAAAAAAGGAATTAGTCTTTGAAGAATTTGACATCAGTTCTCTGGTGTACAGCATGGAAAGTCCCCATGTCATCAATCCTTTGCATGAACCCAAGTTACAAGTCGGAGCAGCACACTAACATTAAGAGGGCTCTCTCACTCCAGAACCAAACAGGCTTGGTTCTCAGCTTAATAGACTTATTTAAGAAAAAAAACCCAAACAACAAAAAGCCCCAAACCTATATAAGGAAAGGATGTGTTTCCATCAATAGACTCATAAAATCTACAGTTTTGGCCTCAGTCCATCTAGTGGCAACCAGGCAGAAATCCTCCCTCCTCCTTCCCCACAGAAGTAACAGTGTGTAAGCTTTGGCTAAAAGTTAGTTTTGGATGTGTGAGGCAGGGTTTGGTCTTGTTTATAGTCACTGAAGTCCAGGAGTCATCAATTAATGGGTTTTGATGTGCTTGCCACTGACAGAATGTGGTTCCCATTGCACCACACCCCCCTTGGTGTAGGAGCCTGGAATGGGAACTGCTCAAGAGGAGGCAGGAGGTGAAATTTCCCAATGTAGATGGAAGGAAAGATCTGCCAAATGCCTATAAACGAGGGGTGCTGTGTAGAAAGGTCTGAGAAAAATGCATTGGTGACTTCTGATAAAAGTTTCTTAAGCAATGGAAACTGAACAGAGAAGAGGCAGTTTCATTCATCATCAAATGTGTCCTAGAGTCCTCAGTAAAAAAATCTGGGCTCAAGTCTTCTTTTTCTGGTGTTCTGGAAGCAGACTAGTTCTTACAAAGTCTTCTAGCTAGTCACATGTCAGTCCTTGCTTGAAATAATTTTTCTCTGATGCTTTATCTGAGCTTGCAACCCTTAGGTTTCCATGTGAGTTTCTAAACAGAATAAAAGTCACAGGATGGTAAGGCACATCTCTGTCTGCCTCCAGCTCCATGCTCAGAAGCAGAGGATTCTCTCTGAGCATATCAGTTCTCACGTGAAGTTGCCCTAGAACTAGGCTGGATCTCATATTGGATTTAGAAACATTGAATGGTCTGTGCAAACCATATCCAAATCCAACACCTGAATTTTAGGGATGTTCAAATACCATTGAGATCTTTAAGCTTTAATTAAAGTGTAAAAATTAATTATATATGTGTGGGCACACACACACCACACACAGAGTACATATTTTCCCATCCATATATATATAGTTACATATGCATAATGTAACTGCTTCTTACATAACTGAGCAAAGGATCTGTGTTTCATTCTCCTGTATTTTATATAATGAACAGTTTAAAAGCAATCTTTCTGAGGTTCTCTGTGAAGGCAGATATAGAAAGTAATTTTACTTTTTTAATGGCCTCTCTATCAATCAGGGTAAGAAAAGAAAGAAATATAGTGAGATAATCTTTATGAAGGATAACAGAATCATAGCTCTGTTTTCATTAAAATCATATAGCAATTAGTAAGTGATGATCTGGTTTAGAAGAAGGAACATGTTGTTTTTGTACACTGTGCTTTGTGTACTGTTTGGGCTAAATTAAGAAAAATAACCAAAACAATATTTTACTTTGATATCAGTAAATATTGGCATCAAGAAACCATTGTCCCATTATTTTTAATGGGAAGAATTCAGTCTAAACCTTTTTTTCATCAAGTTGAGGAGGTGATGTCATATGGTAAAGGCTGGATATTCCAAATAAATCACTAACAAGTCATTTTGGCTGAGCAATATGTGTATCAGATATGCAACTGAACATGTGTGGAAGAAAATGCATTATTGTCATAAGACAGCAATCAGAGCCTGATGAGTTTGTATATCTTGCAAACAGTTACACAAGTAACCAGACATTTCCTGCACAATTCAGCATATTTCAGGGAATGTCCTAGACTTTATAGCAAATAACCTTGGATTGTACACTCAGACCCTGATTCAGCACCCACTGCTGGGTGTTTCACTCTCTTCCTGTAGGCCCTCACATGACATGTGTTGTAAAATCCACTGTAATATCCAAAGGGCGCCAGTGACTGAGCTTTTGGCGTCAGTGAGTGTCAGACCTGCGTTCCCCAAGATGTGGCAGCAGCTAATAATTACAGGCCACCTTCTCTACTTTTTTTAGTCTCTGATCCTGAAGGTCCCAAACAATTTAGAGCCCAGGGAACTGGACCCACCCCTCAGCGCCCAGAAGCTGCGCCAGTGCCCTGTGTTTGTTCCGCGCATAGCAGATGCCTGCCCCATGTGGGAATCGCTCCAGCTCCATACTCATGGCCATCAGCAGTGCTAGGCAGACACTGTTTCATCTATTATTGTGCTTCAGTCAACACATGGGAGGCCATGGATGTGTAGGTGTTTGGCTGTGGGTGTCTGGCTCCAAGGCAGATGTCCTGGAGTATGAGTTAAGCTCCCCACGGGGAGTGTGCCGTAGATTTAACTGCCTCATAGGCAGTGTGTGATATCCAAAGGTTATAAGGGTATCTACTAAAGCTCCTGCTAATTTGATCTGCCATAAATCCTTAAAGGTTTTATCAGCAGGAGGATTCCAAAAATAAGCTCATTACTCTTTCTCACCAATCGACTGTGATCTTTTTCCCTAATTTCGCTACCTAACCTCATGAATTGACAGAAAACAGAGTATCAGTGGACAAATTAGACTTTTTCCGGATGACAATGTAGCACAGCTGTCTCCAGAAGAGGAGCTATGCCAGTATAAGCTTGGTTTGTATAAGACTCAATTTTTGCAGCAGGGAGAATCCACCTGTCAGAAAATCAGAGCAGATATGTAAAGTCTATGTGGAAATAGGAGCCCTCCTTTCTGATTGATCTGCAGTGATACCTCAGGCATGGATTAGACCCCAGGAAGGGCATTTCTCATGCTGTAAAGTCTGGAGGTAGGTGAATATTATTACAATCAAAGTGAGGCTGGGGCAAAACAAACAAACAAACAAAAAAAGCTGGCATGTCTCCAGGAAGCTCTGTTTTTCATTTCACCTGTTTAGAATTTTTACAACTGAAAATTGCTTCTTTCCATCTGTGAAGCATTTACTTCTTGGAAAAGATGTACAAAGCCAAGACATGAAAGACATTTGAAATAAATAAATAAACTAAGGCATTCTTTGGCGAATCCATGCTGTTTCCCTACTGCTCCCCATTTTCTTATGAAGACCTCGCCATAGATGGAGGGCAGCCGTAGTGTCCTCAGCAGTAATGAATGAGGGAAAATAATTTCAGTAAGTAACAGTAGCTCATATGCCTGCAGCCTTAATAGATTCTGTTTCTAACACATAGGCCACAAACTAGTTTAATGAGAGGAGGGTATCTTTCATATACGTGCATTCAAAAATGTTACGGTTTTCAAAGAATAGTTACCTAATAGAATCATCTGTGGGTAGTACTGCCTGATACAAATACTCTGTGCAGGAATGGCATGGAGGATGTCAAGTAAGGCTACGGCACACACTTCAGAGACAGTTCAAGGCTGTGCTCCTGTTGACATTACAGTAGCTGAAGATTGTTTTGTATAGCTCAGTAGAGAAAGAGATAAAACAAGCCATTTCTCTGGCCTCTCCATAACCTCCCAAAGTTTATAAGTACCCAATAACAGAAATGAAATGGCAGTGATGGCTATTGCCAGGTTCACAACTCCTCCTGCTCCTCTATGACTACATCCCTCTTTAAAAGGCATCACAAAGAAAATTAGCCATAATTTCTGAACAGAAACTATGGCAGGTAATTGAGGAATTTTCCTCTGCCCTTTAATCTGAAATGATTGCAGTAAAGTAGAGAGAAACATCTCTAAGGACAACACCATAGGCAGATACTTGCTTGGAAAGAATTGAAGACTTTCCATTGACTTCTACCAAAGGATGCTGGCTCATGCTGGCTGCAAGTTTTTCTCCCTGGAAAGGAGTTACCAAGTGTCCTTCCATATGCTCCTGGTAGTGACAAAGTTCAACTGGTAACAGCTATTAAATTCTGCCTGCCTAGAAGCAGGGATCTGTGTTTGCTAAGGGTTTCACTGGATTCAGAATCAGAAAACTAATATTGCATTAGCAGGCAATAGAAAAAGTTAATGGGCTGTCATCTCTGAAAGTGATTAATTATTCAATGTAAATAAAGTGATTAATTAATTATTTAATGGAACTTCTCTTAATTGTTGCTTAGCAGCTCTGAAACAGTGGAAGGAGTTATTTTGGAAAATTGCATACCATTCTACTGTCAGGTGTTGTTTTGCAGCTAGATGGTGGCACCAACCTCCATGGTCAACCAAATTTGAGACCACATTTCCTTCATGATTTGTGTTGCTGGAGCTAGGGATTTTATTTGAAGAATGCAGGAAAGGAGCCAGGCCTCGTAAGGGCCTGAGGAATCCTTCTGTTACTCAGATTAAAAGCTTGGCTGGTTATGTTGGGCACAGAGAAAATTTGCTTCCTCCTCTGTAACTACCCTAGAGAACAGAAAGCATGGATGAGATCTCCTTTGGAAGACGCTAAAATAGACTCAAGAGTAAATCTGTTCTTCTTAAATCTTTTCTTTACGTTACAGTAATTTTGGATACACGAAATATCAAGCTTTGAGGAAGAAAAAAAAAAAAAAAAGAAGAAGAGAAAACCTATAAAGGCCATGTGTTTGATCCCAGGCTCAGCAAGGCATTGTTCTGTAGATGAATTTGCAGACCTCGGTTCTATCATTCTGCTAAAGTGAGAGCTATCAGGGTCTCACTTTTTTTGTATGTTACAGAAAAGGGCTGCAGCACACAAAGCCTGGAACACATCACTTTACAGATCCCAAGAGAGTCCTGTGGAGTCTATTACTTTGATGAAGTGGTATTTAAAATTGCATTACCCAGCAGCTGTTTAACCCTCCCTATGTTTCCCCTGTAGAGTGTTTAACAGGACGTGAAGTGCTGGTAGGCTAGGCCGTAACCTCATGTCATCTATTCAGTAGGTCACATCAGGTCTTACCATCTTCTTACTAAGTCAGTACAGGATGACCTGACATAGCAACTTTCCTCATCTGCTGTTCTTTTTCTCTTTATTTTTTCCAATAGTGAGTAGAAAAATGGAAAGAAAACAAAATAAATCCAAAGGAAGGGGAGAAAAGAAGGACATCCAAAAGCAAACAAACTCTCAGAAACTTTTGTTCATCTCAGTTTGTGTTTTCCCCGGGATCGAGCTGACAGGCTGGTCCAGCAGCTTGGTGCTGCCATCTGCTGTTGCTCCTGCTGTTCAAGCTGCCTACGTTTTTGGGAAAGTCGGCGAAGAGCAACTAAAATAAATCAGCATCCTGAATAAATAAATGGTAACTCTAAAGAGAAATAAGTAAAGACTCTCAAAAGGAAAAAACTCACTTAAGCTTTAATTTTTAACAGCATTTTTGAATCCTTGTGTAACATGCTGAAAGTAATTCCTACGGTCATCAAAAAGATGAAGTGTGATCAACTCAACTTTTAGGAACATTTAGTCTGCAATTTCCTGTGGCTTATAAGTCAAGGATCTGATGTTTTTCATGGTTTAGATATTTGGTGCCACAGGTATTTGTGCCACAGAGCTGGCTTCTAAAATCATTTAAAACGAAGGAACAAACTTGTTTTGATTAGCACAGCGCACTTGTTAGATCACATTTGCAAAGATGAAACTTTCTGTCCAAAGGCTGGATACCCTCTGGGGCATCATCAGCTTTTAAGAACATGAAAAAATCCCTGTATTCACCAGAAGGAATTCAGTTGGCTTATGACTTGCTCCATCACCCCTCATTAGGCTGACCAGTATCTAGCTGGACTGTAGTTCGGCTACCATCTGGGTTAAAACATAGTCCTGATAGGATCTCTGTTTTGGAGGTAGATATGGAAATGAGGAATGAACTTTTGTTGGGAGTTTTCCTTGCAGCACTAAGAAATTTGAACTTTTTTATAGAGTAGGAGCGTTGACATCCAGGATGTTGAAAAGCGAAAACATCTTACAGTTATTACACAGACCTCTATTTTTTTCCTTCTGTACTTTTATTTTTGTGTGGAAATCTATTTACACTTCTCAGCCAAATCTTTACCAAAGGTTTCAACAGGGCCAAGATTTCAACCCTCGCTGGCCAGTGTTAGCACAAATGTGATGGCTGTTACTATGATTACATCTATGGAGAACAGGTACTCAGAGAAAATAACAGTTTACTGGCATCTCTTCTAGTGAAGTTCTTGAGATCCAAATAGCAAGAATGTAGACTTGTATTGAACTCACTGTGCCAGCACAAATAATCCCTTGAAACATGACTGCAGCCACAGAAATCAGTGCCAGCACAGCTCTCTTGAATTTGAACGGATTGACCACTTCCTCTCACTGTTACAAAACCCTGTGTAGGAATGTAAAACAGATACTATAGCACATGCTCAGGAATGGATGTCTGTCACACCAAACTCTTGACAAATGTGTCTTTCATCATCTGGCTTCACCTTCTGTTATTCTAATAGCATCCTATGGCAAATATAGGATGGATGGATAGATGTTATTCTAAAGCATCTTTGACAAGTGGTATCTTGGAAATAATGTAGAATCTTCTTGCCTGATACAAATAGCAGCAGTAAAGTAGCATTTAGTGTGGCAGAGGTTTTCCACTGTAATCCATAAAGTTGGAGCTCGGGAACTTAACAAGCGTTTGTGCCGTAATTTCAAGCTCTGAGGAATGGTCTTTCTTACCTTTGCAGATCCATCTCCTCTGTCACTTACCTCTTCCAAAACTGCAAGGCTTTGAGAGTCCTTTGGCTGCAAGAAGAACAGGCATCTTTGTATCCTCTCAGGTGGAAGTAGCTAGTCTCAAAAGAAGCATTTTCTCTATGTGTACTTTAGTGAAAAGGTGTAAATGAAGTCAGAGAACAGACTCATGCTTACAGAACAGCAGACCTCATGCTCCGGGTGTGGTTAGTGCCAGTGGGACAGAATGGGCTCCCATCCTGGGAACAGCCCAATCTTGATAGGCACCCACCACTCCAGTTCTGAGACAGAAATTGTGCTGCCAAAGATTCAGTAGACCTAAACACAAGTTTAGAAATCCTACTAATGTACTCACAACTCATTTTAGTCTCTTCCCTCTCCTTACTTCCCTCCTGTTCTTATCAAGCCCAAATATCAACAGTTAAAGTAGACATTTGGTATAATGCAAAATGTAAAGTGAATTTGCAACAGCATAAATCCAAAATGCAGATATGTGAAGATACATTTAGAGAGAGAAAGCATCTTTAATATATTTGAGTTGCAACTGGAACATGAGTGCATGTGGAAGAAATACTTTCAACTCATCTTACCAGACTTCAGACCTGAAGATGGCTGTGCCGGCAATGGGGCAGTGTCAGCCTGAGGCTGGAGGTTATGTTCATGCCTCTGGGAGCAACTGGGAAATGAAAATTGCCATTATTGTGCTGGTGTAGGTGTAACTCATGTGCACTTGATCAGTACTTTTCAGGGGAGCCAGAGAGAGCACGCGTAGGGAGCAGGCAGTTGTAAGGGTATGTGGCAACTCTGGCCAAACTGTTCTCCTTTCCAAGCCAAGCACACTCCATTAGCCAAAGTAACCAGAAACAGGTGATCTGGCCTGTGAAAATCAATGGTTTCATCATCCCCATGTCTTCCAGGGTACAAAGAACACATAAAAACAGGTTTTACTGGATCATATTGCACATTTCAATTTACTTTTTAGTATCAAGGTCTTGTTTAAATGTTGCATATATATCGATAATAGTTAAAGAGAATTCAGTCTTTACCATATTTTAGTCTCATCTGACCTGAAAATTCCCATTCTAATACCTGTATTTTGGGTATAATTGTTGTCAAAATATCATCTTCTGAACACAGAAGCTTCACAAGATTTAAACTGCTATTGTGACTGTCCTGTATACAATAGAAAAAATATATTGTTACTGCAGAGGAAAATTACTTGTTACATGCTTCTCGCATAGTATCTTTATTAAACATTTGGACAGATATGCATCCATTTATTATATAAGTAATCTGTGGGTTCTTAGTTTGCAAATGCTGGTTGAAAGTTTACAAGACTATGCTTTTTCTGTGAACTTTCTGTATTTTTAAGTTCAGTCACTGCAATAAATCCTGAGCCTATTGCCTACTTAGCAGCACTTTGCACTGTACCCCAATGGCTAAAGCTTGGACCTCTGCATCTGAATATTTCAAAACCTCTGACTAGCTTGATTGGAGTTTGTTTTTCTTCTTAAATAATGCAAGTTGTTCTGGAAAGAACATATAATTGCAATTATCTGGTAGTCAAATCCTTGGTCACTAACACTCCACTACTACTAAGAGGTTTCATTGGAGAAAAGCTTATTGCGGCATTTTGTAGTCATTAGAAAAAAGTGTTCTTTGTATGTTCTGTAGTTCAGAGCTGTAAGGTCTTTGTGAATGGTTACTCTCAAAGTGCTACAGAAGTTCCCCAGTTCGAGGTGACTACTGGCTCCTCGGAAAAAGAGTGTGGGGTTCCAGCCTGGGAGGAGAGAAAGAAGTGAAAAAGGAGCATCCCTGGGCTAGGCAGGACAGGTCTGCTTAGTGCAGTTCTGCAGCCTGGTCAGTCAATGCTGAGCTGTTTCAGAAGGAAGAAAGGTGAGTGCCAACCCCAGTAAACACAGTGTGCACCCATGAATCCAAGTCATCAATCACAGTAAAAGCTCCTCCAACCTTATTTGTCAGATCAAAAGGATTTTCAGTTTATAAAACCAAAAGTCACTGTGTGGTCACCTAACCATATAATTTAGGACACAGAACATCCTTGAATTTGATGCAGTTTAAACTTGAGGAAATCTTTTAGATTAAAAAAAACCAACAACATCTATTCTCGATTTAAAAATTGCTAATGGTAGAAAAACCACAATAATCTCTTGCAATCCACAGCAGTAGCTAAGTATTTCCCTGGTGAAATGCATAATGTTTTCATCCTGTGCATTTGTCTAGCTCCAGCCACAAGATCTTTTTATATCTTTTCTTGCTAGATTGGAAGAGCATTAGTCCTGAAGTAAATACTTACCATCTACAACCAAAACCCTTAAACTTTTTCTTGGCATGCTTAAATGATTGCACACCTACCCCTTCTATCCAAAGATACTTTCCTTTTGTTTGGCCTCAGAGCAATCTTTAAGAGTGCCTGAAGCAAACACTGTACTTTAGAGCTCAACACACATGCAGAGGAAATCAGGCCTCCATGCCAAAAATGCATATTCCTAGAGGTTACATTAGTTTCCAATCAGTTTTGTTCCTAGAGTTGACACCCAGCTAATGCCCTGGACATGAACCGGCACATCCAGTTTAAGCCCACTGACTCCTGGTGAGGCGTTCTCCCCAGAGCACATAAAGCCCCTACGACTTGTTTCTCTGCACCTGACTTCACTTTTGCCCACCAGACAAATGACTATTGCTCGGTCATACATCAAATGACCAAACACTTCAAATTTTTGCTTTTAAGTTCCTTCAGTCCTCATTTTAGATGGAGGAATCTGGTAATCTTCATAATCATTGTAAGGTTTTAAGTGATTATTTTATGCTTCTATCACTAATAGTAAAATTTGTACCATAATTTTTCAGAACACTGTCAGAAGCAACACTGCTCACTGCTGAATTGTTCAACTACAGAAATATTAGCCTGTGTCATTGGTACTCTGCGTACCTTCATTTCCCTGAAGTCATATGTTATTATTCACTTCATGTCTAAGGTATTATATAAAGTTACTGTGCTGCATTTACAGCTCAGAGAGATCTCTCTCAAATGATGTGAGGAAGGGTAGCAAGTGCAAGTAATTTTCTGTGCTCCTGTCATGCTTTTCAGGTAAGAGCAGCAAGTTATTAATTAATCAGCTCCATGAAATAAATAAAATAATATATTCTACATGTACCAATTCATATAACATATGTAGGTGAAATGAAAGCCACAGTAAATATAAATAAGAGTTTCACAAGAATTTAGTGACAGGCCATAAAGAGGACCCTGGGAGAAAAAGAGAAACAACTCTCTTGTGCCTTGCTTTATTCATAAAGACAAATTCACTTTCTTCCTGAAAATGGTTGATACTCAGCCTTGGCTCTCAACTTGGCATATAAACTCCACTTCTTTTCCCTCTTTGAAATGCTGACATTTTGATATGTTTGGTAAGTCTCTATTAATCCATTCCTATCAGAGTGCTAAAAAGACACATATCATGTAGGAAAAAATTGCACAGCTCTCCTTCCACATGGACCTCGGCAAAAATAAGCAGCTGCAAACAAGTAGGGATGCATATTTTCTGTGATTCATGCTGCAGAACCCACCATAGGCTGTGAGACTATTGTACAGAATTTGAGCTTTCACAGAAAAAAAAATACTGCCAGGCAGCCTGATGGTGAGGGAAATCTTTCCGAACAGGAACTGAACATGAATCAAGTCAGGATGACTCAGATTGTTTTTGTGATTCTGCAGAGACAATCTGAGATAATAGCTGAGCTGTGTGAACTATTGCTATAATTTATTACAATAAAAATTCAAAATACAATACTTACTATTGTGAACTGGTTTTTTATTTTCTCTCTATGTATCAAAAGCACTGTAATATTTAGATTTCTGGCCCCTCTGTATGAATAAACACATATAAAATAATTCATAAAAGTCATCTTTATGCTTCATAGCAAATATGCAAATTATCATCTTAACAAACATACCTTTGTATGCTCAGTGAAGTGCACTTTGATAAGTAGAGAGTAATGTGTAGCAGCAAGATTGAGTTATGATGGGTCAGCCTTAGGACATCAAGGAATTTATAATTCTATCGTTACATGTTGAAGCTTGAAACTTATGACAGAACTTCCTAGCTGGTGGGGGGGGAAAAAAAAAGCATGGCTGAAAAAATAAGCCTGGGCCTTTGCTTAAATATATAAATTAGATTTGTGTTGCTTTGGATTCAAAGAAAGAAAGAAAGAAAAATGGTCTATTTGTGTTTCACAGCAACAAGGCTACTGTAGGCAGCACGAAGTATCAGTACAAGTAAAGGACATCTCTGCTGTTTGTGTGTTGTACATGCAAGTTAAGTAAATGGTTTTAATTTAATCAACTAGGTCTCATGACTCAAGGTGAGAAAAATTCTTCTTTAGTGCTGTTCTCCATCCTTTGCCAGAAAGCTGTTCCCAATTGAAACTATATTTATCCGTTATTTACCAGTTTAGTCAGCTGAGGACAAGTTGTTCCAAAAATGTTTGTTTAAATCAGCCAGCCAGGCATCGAGAAGAAAAAGGAGAGGAGTGGAAAGAAAAACCAATATGGAAACACGTCTGAAATTCCAGGGAAAACCTTTCTGTTGAAATATCTTTATCAGGATATAGCCAAGATCTGCAGTCAACAGAGAATGATGGTTACTAAAATAAGGGAAAGAGACTAGAGACTGTAAAGAAAGAAAAGGCAGAGAAAGGAAAATAGAGAGAATCTCCTAGATTCCCATTTAAAAAAATGCAGGAGTGGGGGGGAAATGGAGATTCAGCTGCAAACCAGCCATGGAAGGGAATGAAAACTGAGAAAGTAAATTAAAATATGTAAGATTATTGATTTTAATGGATAAAGATGTCAGACATTGGCCTTGTTTGCAAATTTTCCTGAATAAGTGGTAGAGGCACAGGCTGGTTTTAGTATGGATAGGGTATTTGAATAGCTGGAAAATTTGGAGACATTATTCGTGTCTGAAGCTTTGGAAAGATCACATCTGGTAGTAAAGGAAGGATTTGTCTTGAATTTTAAATTGTTTGGAAATGATTGGGGAATTTTTTGCTATGAAATTAAATTTGGGGTCCCCCCTCTTACAGAACATTCTAATCTGCAATTTTTACCCTGACAAAACAATTTTAGTAGAGCACAGTGAGTGCAGCAAGTATGTATCAGTAATGACCATGAAAGGAGAAACACTACATAGTGAGCCTTATAGGATTCAGGAAGGACAGAATCTAAGTTTAACCACAAAGAAAGCCAACTTGTTAAGAAATTTGTCTGAAACGAAATGACTAGTAAATCCCCCAAAAATCAGTCTTTGCAGGGAGAGTAAATGTGGAAAGATATTGTCTTCTTAATCTAGAACAGACTGATGCATCTTTTGAAGAACAAATTGAAATTCTTTCTAAACTATGAAATCTTGAGGGGAGACCAGGCATGAATTTACCAGCCAGTAAAAAGGTCCTTTAGTTGCTTTTCTTTTGTCCCAGCCAGACCTCCACATGCCGCTCCCTTGTCTGTTTTTTAAATAGTAACATCCAAATATGTAGCTAGTAGAGAGATTGGTGGATGACCAACAGATGGGTAGTTGGTAGATAGAGGCCATTTCGTTTTTTTCCCCCACAGCTTTCTGGTTTGTAGTAGCTTTATTTCCTGTATCACATCTCCCCATCGTTCCTTTTTGAGTTGGCTTCCAGTGCGATGAATGGTTTCCATTTTTAATATACCATACATACATAATTATAACTTTCCCTGTAGACATGGGCAAAGAGCTTGCTGTCTTGACAACCACACTATAAATAATGGCAGCACGTGCTGCCAATGCCCCAGCTAGTAGAAGAATACAGGCCTCCAATATTTTCAGAGTTTACTACATATGATGACCTTGTTAGCTCAGTCTTAGGAACATGGATCAGGGCAGAGATGAGCCATCAGAATAAATATCTCTCATATGGTCCAGACCTAATTCTTCATGGCCACTACTTTCCTGCAGCCCATTCAGGTAGCAGTGTTCTCATGTGTTGCAGCATCCTCCTCACTTTTCTGTGTTTGCTGATGTTGTGTTGTATCTCTTCCAAGCCCCCACCACTGCTACCAATGCCCTCCTCAGGCTAAGGTTCCTCCAAGCACACAGGCACCAACCAGTCTGATTCTCTAGGAGAGCCTTGTACTGGTCTTTCCCCTTCTGTGTACATACAAAAGTATTCTTTACACAAAACCAAAGACCAGTTTTGTCAGAAATTCTCCAGATGATTCAGGAATGCAATATGGAGAACCCAACAGACAAAAGCAGCAACTGATGATGGACAAACTGTCAAAAAGGTGTTCCTTTTCCTAGAGTGGATCTGAATTTTCTAGCATGCCACACAAAGCAGCAAAAGACTCATATAGGATTGCATGAAATGTCATATAAAGCTTTATTACCAAGGGTAAAGAACAGCTGGTAGCAATGCCCCAAATAGTTATGCTTCAAAAGCATCAGCCTGTAGTTCAAAACTCTAGAAGCTCTCTCAGCATGAGCAGATCTTCCCTTCTTCATCAGCAGCTGAGCCAGGTTTTGAGCCAACAGTGTTTCCAAACAAATTATTATTAGTAGAAATAATAGTAGTAATACTGCCCGCCCCTTTTGATCACTGGAAGGATTTGGAAAGCAATCTTCCAGCAGAGCTGTGCCAGTTGCACACAGAGCGGGCAGATGCAGAGAACATCTGTTTCAAAGGATGTGCCAGTAGTGCAGGAACTGTGACATCAAATGCCAGCGTACAAAAAGGCACCAGGAAACTTGCTGTAGGATCCTGTGGGGAGTGAACATCTCCCGTGACCAGAGACAGGACTGTTCAGTCTGTGTCACGGACTCAATAGGCATCCTCCATCTTGGTGTTCTTTGCTGCACCACAGTCATGCACATTCACTTCTACAAATACCAGGTCACCTGTGACTAATATGTTTTTTAAGTCTTGATGATGAATGGTTTTACAGGAATGGTTTTAGAGGAATGCTGTGTCTCACCGCACATTTTTGATTGTCTTGTCTGTTTCTATAAAGCTGGGAGGATGGACTAACAAAAATCACCTGGGATGATGAAAGGCTTTGATTAAGGGCTCCCCAAACTCAGCTTAGAACTAGCTATTAGTACCTGAACAGGTTGGAGCAAAACAGAAGCATACATTTCTCTGAGCTGAGATGTGCCCTCCCCTCTCTCAGTTGAACATAGCACTGTCTCAGGCACCACCAGCTCAGCAAGGATGCAGCTCCAGATGCCGTGGTGCTAGAGATGACAGCAGGGCATGGTCACATTTCTTGGTGTCAGATGCATCATGCAAGCTGGAGCCCAGAGGCCAGCTCAGCTCAGAGCTATGGCGCACTATGACAGCCTTCCTTGCTCCCCCGGGAAGCCAACTCTGCTCCAAGCTGTGGGAAAACCACAACCAGACCCCATGTTTTAGGTTTTTGCTGCCTACCCAACCACATCATCAGACTACCTCATTTTTAGCAAATGATCTAGACATCAGTGAATTCTCCAGATAATAAAAAACTATCCTTCAGCCTGCCACACCACCTCTGAATGTGACCCCCCACCTAGACTGCAGCTTTTCAAGTTATCCTCCAGTTGTTTGTTGGTGTGCTCCCTTACATCTACAGATCACTTTGATTATTTGAACATCTGGAAGTTGTCACATGCCTTTTCTGACAGTGACCATCTGAAATATTACCCAGCAGGACTTGAGGGGAGACACAGTAAGGAAACAAAAAACCTTCCTACTCATAAGAATATGTGGCAGGAATTATCAAATGAGACCATCCCAAAGCGTAGTGCTATATATCCAAGCAAAGACAAACTTCCTCTCCACCCCCTAAAGCCAGAACAATTTTTTCCCATAATATCAACTCCAGATATAAAACAATATTACATACAAATACCTAAAGTATTTTTCATTAAACATTATGTTATTAAGTTTAGTTGTCTATTATTAATGGAGAGAAAGTATTTCTTTCATCCTCCAGCTTTCAGAACTGGACAGTAGATCCTCTTCACACGTGATTCTCAACAGAAAAACCTCCCCAAAAGGGTTCAATGCCTGAGATTGTTAGGGTGTCTATTCCTGGTTTGCCTGTTGTCCTTACATGCAGAGTGCAGGTTCTTTGGTAAAGATGGAATGGGATATATAAAAAAATGCAATTAAAAAAGGTTGAAATATAGAGTCAGAGTTTCTCAGCAATCTCATCAGAGGCAGTAGGGGCTCTGGAGAAGAACAGAAGGGACCAAAATCAGTGCAACTGTGCAAATGGAAGCCCAGGAAAATCAACCACAGCTTTTAGATTTGGTTTCTCATTCTTAACAAGATACAGAAATGAACAAATGAAGAACAAATGAAGAACAAATGAAGCATGGAAAGCAATACAGACCATACTGCTGCAGTCTGACAGCTGTTAACCAGCTATATTTTGGCCTTTGTCAAGAGGTTCTCCCGAAAATCAGAAGTAGACGGCAATGGGTTTCCTTCTGAACAGCTTGTTGGCATACAGATCATAGGTCCAAAATCTCATTGCCCTGGAGAAAAACAGGAAAAACTATGTGCTTCCATGCATTACTTACAAACTCCCCTTCCCTGTGGGCAGCCAGCTGGAAGGGGGACAGTTTTTGTTGGGAACATTCCATCAGTCCTCAGCCTCTGCGTGTCTCCAGAGTTGAATCAGACCTTGATGTACTGGCTTTGCTCTGTGGCTGTCACTATTCCTTCTTCCTTTGGGAGTACTTTATTTTTGGTTGATTTTTTTCCTCTGATTTTTTCTTCTTAAACCAAGTGCCACTAGCTACTGAAGTAAATTTCTGACAAACCAAATATATCTTGATAAAACCGCAACATCCTAGAAGGAACTCGTGTAGTGTAGCAACACTGGTTCCCAGGATTCCTCTTAAAAGCACACGGTCTCCTCTGATGTAATCTGAAAAAAATCTTCCACGGTCTTTCTGTTGGGATATGACAGAAGGTGGTTCCCCGGCCAGGGGAGGGGACACGCAGCGCTGGTGAGGACGCGGCCACAGAGGCCCTGCTAGTCGCCACACGCGGGGTCCCGCTGGTCCCCGGCGGAGCCAGTTTCCATATGCCGGGGGAGCGGCGCGGGCGCTGTTCCGCGCGCCCCACGAGGGGTCGCTGCTGCCCCGCCGCTGGCCCGGCCCCGCCCGGCGGGGACAGCGAGTGACGCCCGCGCCGCGGAGGAACCGGCAAAGCTCTCGGGCGCTGAGGCTGGGAGGGAAACTCTCAGGCGATTGCTGCCCAGCCGCTTCCAACATCACCGCAACGGAAGGGTTAGAGCAGGAGCGGAGCATCGGGTTTATTTGTTTCCCATGAATATCGATCAGTTGTCAGCACATACATCAGCAAGACTCAGCGTGAAAGAAAACCGAAAATGTCAAATAGGGTAAAGAGGTATATGATCACTTTAGGACTACGGGAGGAAGAAGGAAGAAAAAAAAACCAAAACCACCAGGCTTTTGATAATACCTAACTAGTTTGCTCTACTATGGTAAAGAAAATTGCTTTGACTTCCTTCCTTTGTTTCTGATTTTATGCTCTATTTAGTTTTCTCAAATAATGGGAGTATAATGAGTACCAAAATAGTCTCATCCAGTAAATTTCTCTAATGAATATTTTTTGTAGCAAGCATTACACAATTCAAAGTATTACCATTCAGATTACACATTTTCCCTTAGCAGAAAACTGCAACAGCAGTGCAGCAGATCTGTGTTGATACACTGGCCGTGCTGGTCCTACCATGTCAGTACCTATAAAACAGAAAGCAGAACTGTGTAGGAGATGGAGTTGCTAAAAAAGCTATTTTTGTGTTACATAAAGGACTGATGCTGACTGCTGCAGACAGACAGATTTTCTCTGGTAGAGCTGCTGCTGCATGCACAAGATGGCAAGGCCTCAATAATGAGGAGTAATGACCCCCATCCTGGTGCAGAAGCTCTCAGGATCTGCAAAGGATGAAGCTTCTTCTCCAGGCAGCATCAGACGTCTTTCACCACATTTGGGCATGGAATGGTTTTTTCTTGTCTCCTCTTTCTTGCTCTTTTTTTTTTTTTTTCCCCACAATGCTATTAGGGTAACATATTCAAAATCTTTATTTAGGTGTAAAATCAAAGCAGCTGTTTTTGTTATTTTTATCAATCCCTCCCCTCTCTCATATTCCTTGAAGTCTTCTGACCTGTAAACCCTTGCTGTTTTCTTTCGTATTAAAAGACACAAAATAATCAAAGCCAATCCACCTAGTCCATGCTTTTTGTGGGAAAAGGTTGTCTTCAAAAGCTTTCTAGAGACAGAGTGCATTCCCAGCATATGCTGTGGTCTGGGGTGACAGAAGAAGCAGGAGAAATCCAAACTATTTTATAAAAAAAAGCCCAAACCCACTTGATTAGCCCACCCAACTGTACCAAAGGGATTCTACCACTGACATCCAGCTATCAAGCACAATTTTAAGAACAAAGGGTAACTGTATTTTAAAACAAGTTTTAAAGGTTTCACATCTCTGATTTCAGTGGAAGTATGCTTTGGGGCAGGGAAGAAAACAGCACTCCTTGCAGATGGGAAACCCAAAGTACAGTTTTAATACAGCAATGAGGTTTTGAGAGAGTATTTTTCTGCTGTCCCACTTAGCTCTGACCAGCAGAAGAAGAGGGACCTAAAATTCGTATCTTCTGTGTTTGTTTTTCAGTTGGTCAGGGTGGGGATGTGTCTTTTTTTTGTTTTTTTAGTTGGTCAGGGTGGGGATGTGTCTTTTTTTTTTTCCAATACCACAAGTATACAGAAAAGGTAGAGGATAAGGGTCTGTATGATGGGAATTGCACGGGGAAGCAGCCCTTTGGAACAAAGTGGAAGTCTTATATTTCAATTTTCTCATTACAGGACAAAAATAAAGATGCAAGTGAAAATTTCCCCTCTGCAAACAAATGCACTGGTGGGAGAGGAGCTTCAGCTACTCCCTTATGGCTGGGATCTCCCATATTGTCAGAAAAGAATTAGGAAAACAGCTGAGAAGGAAATCAAGGGAAGAGAGATAAGGCAAAACCCTACTAGTCAAGAAAGGTTGCTGAACTACTTTAGATGGAGGAAGGAGAAATGGAGTCACCCAAAATGACTTAGGAATTAAAAACTTAACAGTTCCCTAAAACAACTTTCTGGAAATCAATTCCCTCATTAATTGAGCATATCTATCTAATTGTCTGAACTGTATCAGCTGTTTACTCTATCCACTGATGAAATTCCACATTTGTGCCTCCTCCCTCAAAAAATTTTATCTGTGATTTAGGCACAAGATGAGGTTCCATAGGCCCGTTCCCTGGCGTCACTGGAACTACCACCCAGACCAGTATGGACCAGGACTTAGAAATATTTCCTAGTCTTGGGCTTTAATCTTCGTTCCTGCCTCCCACAGACACTTTCTTTGATAACAGAGAGAGACATTCTTCATCACTCTATGGACACTCTCACCTCACTCTTACCATGGAGGAAGCTCCTTACTTATTCTGAATTGCAATGCTGGGAGTGAATGGCCCGGAGTGAATGACCCACCCCCTTCCCTCCATCAGTCTCAGGCACCAGAGGAGTCACACTTTTCGTCCGTCTCCATTCACCTAAGCAAAGGAAAAACTGACCTCCCTTATATATTCTGAGGTTCCCCGAGACACCTTCCCACCAGTGAGGATGTCCCTGCCGTGTACAGGCACCTTCCGCCCCAGGACATTGCCCCATGACCCTTCTCCTTCACCCTGGGGGAACACCAGCTGTAGGAGGAGTGGAGAGCTCCTGGGAACAGGGTGGGGAAAGGAAGAGGCAGACTGCTGGGAGAAGGATGGTCCTCTGAGATCAGGACAGGGTCAGAGGCACATTGTCCATCCACATCAGCCCCTGCCCTATCACTGATCTGCCTTTCTTTTAATGCTTTCTGTTTTGTTTTGGGGTTTTGGTTTTTTTTTGTTTTGGTTTGGGTTTTTTTATAATTTATTTTAGTTCCAAAAAATAAAACAGAGAAGGTAAGTATAAAGAACATTAGTGGGCGCTGTAAGACCATGCAGGGGAGATCAATAGAGCAAGAATCAGAGGAACAAAGGGAAAAAAACCGTAAAAGATGAAGAATCCTAAAAAAGATGTTACTGATGGGGAGGGGGAGAGAAGAAATAGAATCTAAAAGAAAAGTCATCTAAAGAACAGTGCATCAAAAGAGATTAACTCAAAACAGTTCATAGATTTTGCGTTATACATTCCTGTCAGCAAAAAGGTAGAAAAGTAAGCTACATTAAATATGTCATTGCCACTCATCTTTTAAAAATGAAAGGGGTAAAGGAATAAAAAGGTGGATAGAACAGATAATGTGCATAATGAAATGCCTCGTTTATGTGATACCCACACAGAAGGAGCAGCTGCCAGGTTAAGAGGAAGGGTGGGGAATAGTACCCCTTTTGAAAGACAACATCTGTGATGAATCTAACAAGAAATTTCAAAATCTAGTCAAATCAAAAAGAAGGCAAATGAAGGTGAATGCATCAGAATATATTTTGGGAGATAGTACCCCTTTTGAAAGACAACATCTGTGATGAATCTAACAAGAAATTTCAAAATCTAGTCAAATCAAAAAGAAGGCAAATGAAGGTGAATGCATCAGAATATATTTTGGGAGCAAAATACAATAAAAATTGTGCAAATGCCACTAACAAGATAACATTTACCATCGTGTCTTAATATTTTTTGATATTTACTGTCCATGTCCACACTTGTAAATAAGGACTATCATCTAGCATTTGAGCAGGTTCTCAGAGTTTATTATCTGGACAATTTTTCTTTGCAATTTACACATACAGATCCCCTTACAGCAAATAGTGACAATGGTACTCATTCTCATTCAAGTGTTTGTGTTAAAGAACCAGGCCAGCAGATTCCTCACTCTCACATAAAGATACTTGCAGAGAAAAGGACTGCAAGTAGTGCACAGGTGGAATAGAAAATAATTTCAAAAAATCTGGGGAAAAGAGAAAGATGGTGTGAAAAAAAGACAGTGCTATTCAAGAGACAACCCAAGGCACCTCATTGACCCAAGAAGAGTCAGCTACACAAAAAGGGGAGCAACCATCTACACTAGACTGCACAGGATCTGGGCATCACTGTGTCACACAAGCTGGCAAAGTTCTGTAGTGGCCACCTACTGCAAAAAGGGCAAGTCCTGTAGTTGTGTGTATGGGCAGAAGTACAACAATAATCCTCTGCCCTCCTCTTGTAAAACCCTTGCGGGAGTCCTGCAGGCACCATCCTCCAAGAAATTGGTAAGAATCCCTGGCCCACAGGAGAGTAATAAAGTCACTCAACACTTCAGAGAACACCAGTAAGAAAAGCAAAGGAGGCTGTGATGTTGCAATGTCCATTTATGTTGGGAACATATTATTGTAGTGACTGCAGCTGCCTGGTAAAAAGTAAAGGGATAAATCAAAGCAAGGAAGATTCTGTTTAGATATTAGGGAAACAAAACTTTGTCGTTTCGGAGATAATGACTGTCTGCAGCCCTCAAGTTGCTGTCTATACAAACAAAAGTCTTTGAATTGTACACATGCCACTTGAGCACTTCACAGTCTGCAAAAGCATGAGGAGGGGATTCCAGCCTCAGAGAACTCATCATCTCTTCCCCTTCACCTCTTTAATATTGGGACTTCAGCTTATCTTCAATTCACAGGAGACTAAAGCAATCTGTTCAGCATAGTCAGATCAAAAGGCAGACTGGTGTGAGTCACAACCACTTAGCAACTTGCTTAAATGAATTGTGGACACAGAATATGTTCAAATAATTTGCTGATAATTTCCCTTGAACATCTTGGGATTAAAATCTTGTTTTCTTTAAATCCCTGTAGCTATTAAAATTCTTTTAGCAAAATCCGTGTGTTTTATGCCTCTGTCATATAATAAGTCCAGTGTTATGCACCTACTGTAAGTGCTGTGTTAGTTCTATGCACAATATCTTTAGCTAGAAGAGACATAAAAAATGTGTGAGTTTTAAAATCTAAATTCAAAGAGCTGTTATTCACTACGCATAAAAATAAATAATTGGAAGAGCCACATATAAATCACTGGCTTTTCCAACTCCTAGTTCCAGCCTTTCCTCACTTTTTGATCTGCTTTTTCTTTTTTTTTTTCTTGATAAATAACATCCTAAATGAATTCCTATAGGTCTTTTTTTCTGGAACTGGTTGTTGCCCTCCTATTTTTTATTTCTTAAGAGACTATCTGGCATTTATGTCTCGTGATTTCAGACAGCATCAGGGGTGCAATTTGAGAAATGCAACTCTAGATATTTTATTGTTATTCATTATGGCTTTCTAGATGAAAAAAAAATGTGGTTTTTTGGGTTTTAAGGCAGAAGTCACAGTTGATCTTGCCTGATTTTTCAGGTTTTAATTCCAGCTCAGCATGGCTGTGGCCAACAGGCTGGCAATCCACCAGCTGCGTTCTGCATTTCTTGCTCCTAATTACTCAGCTCTCCAGTTCTCCTCCCTTGTCAGTTCTGTTCTGGTCACCACAATTAATTCCCATTTCTTAGTCCTGTGTTCACCTTCAACTCAGTTTTTGGCTGGTCTCCACTACTGATTTGGCTCAGCATTTTGCAATTTATCTCATCACTATTGTAAGGCCCTTTTTCTCCCTCTTTGGTTTTCTAGGGTTGAAGAACTGTTTTTACTTGCTTCTTACAGAAGAACGGGTGATATTTTGCTGTTGTTAGGTTGGTGCCAGGGTATCTTCTGCCTCTCCCACTAGCCATTTTCTTTCATAGTCTGATCTGAGAGCACAAAACCCTCTGAAGTGTGCAGCAGCACCATTCAGCACATTATACTGTAGGCTTTAGACCTGTTTTATGTACAAGGATGTTTGGGTAAAGAGATTGGCTGATGAACCCCAACTCTTAGATGAAAGTTTCAAGCTCCAACCAGTTATTTTAAGGAATATTACAATTAATATCCCACATGGGGGTTTTAAGCTTCTTGGGCAGATCCAGGAGGCACTGACTGATGGCTTTTCCCTAGAAGACAAGAAATATGGTCCCTTCAGACTGATGTTCGCACTTGGTCCTTTTTTTCCTCAGCAGATTTGTGGCCTCACTGACATTCTTAATTGGTAAATTGTTGTGTAACCAAAGTCATACTGCAGCTGTTCCATTATGATACCAGCATGCCTTCATCTGAGATAATTCTTAAGTGGATCTTTGTATAAATTTGGAAACATAAATTTAGCTTTTCTCTGTAGGAAAGCAAAAGGAAGTTTGTGCCTGCTTGGAGTTTACAGTCCCAGAACTGTACCACTGGCTGATGACAGTGATGAAGTGAAGTATCAGAAGACTGCATATAAACCTTTTTAAAATCATCACTTGTAGGATTGATTTAGTCTGGGCCAAGTTTACTCATATGTAACAGTGGAGTTGTATCACTTGGAACAAGCTCAGATGAAACCTTAACACAGCTCCCTGACTGCTTTGAAATCCCTATTAGTAACACCTGGTTTTACTTTAGAGACATCATGTTAAGTCCTGTGCAGATAGAGAGAAAGACAGCCATTCAATACAGACTTCATATTTCTTGAAAGGAAATGTCCTGGATTTGTCTGAGATAGATTTCACTTTCTTCCTAGTAGCTGGTGCAGTGCTGTGGTTTGTATTTAGCATGAGAATACTGTTGGTAAGACACTGATGCTTTTGGTGGAGCAGGCCTTACCCTAAGTGAAGGACTTTCCAGTTTCCCATGCTCTGCCAGGGAGCAGGTGCACAGGAAGCTGAGAGGCAGCATCCTGAGTACAGCTGATCTGACCTGGCCAAAGGGATATTCCACACCATAGAACACCATGCTCAGTACAGAAACTGGGGGAGTTGGTCAAGAGGAGCTCATCGCTGTTCAGGAGGCTGAGCATTGGTCAGTGAGTGGTGAGCAATTGGATTGTGCATCACTTGTATTTCTTGGGTGGATGGTTTTATTCCTTCCTCTCTTGCTCTCATTTTTATTAAGATTATTGTTATTATTAATATAAATTATTTCAATTATTGAATTTTTCTTATCATAACCCATGAGTTTTACTTTTTCCTCTTTTCCTCCCAGTCTCACTGGAGGTAGCAGGGAGTGAAAAAGTGGCTGCATGGTATTTAGTTGCCAGCTGGAGTTAAACCATGACAGGAAAGAACTAGAATAAGTACAGAATGGTTTCAGGAATACAAATGCTCCATGACTTTATATTGACCAGTTGGTGTTGCAAGCGATTTGGAAAAAAAAAAAATTTCTTAGGGTGAAGTTGCATGAAATGCCTAATGCTTGAATTTGAAACATTGGGTATTTGAAGGAATTGATTATTTGAAGCAGACAGTGGTATCTAATTAGTTAACTACTAATGTTGATGCAGGTGGTGGCAACAGGAGTTTGGAAATAAATATCTCTGTTTGGCACTGAGAAGTGAAGTAGAGCTCAAATGTCTGTGGATTGCCTGGCCCCAAGCTCATGTCTCAGAGCTCACATTTCTGTGGTTAAATTAAATCTCAGTCTAAGATCTGTGATTCATTGCTACTTATTATAATTCATCTGACCTCCCTAGGTTGTGAATATTTTGAGATGACCTGCATGGAGCTCTTCCTAAGATTTTGATAGGACCCAGCTGTGATGGGGTATTTCCATAAAAGCTTAGTAGAAGAATTCTGCTAACAAAACCAGAGACACTTTAAAGCAGTAATAGTCATCCCAGCTAGAAACCAGAAACACAGTGCCATGTGAAAACAATGATCAAACAGAAATCCCAAACTTCAAGAAACTTCAACTGAGCAAAATAGGAGGAACGGCCATTCCTGGATTTGTAATGCATTTTGTACTGGGTTCACTCAGACTGCTTCTTTGAAGATGCTGCATTCCTAGTCATGGCTGCACCAGAGCCGGTGGCGTAGTGAGTGCTCACTGTGGAAGACAGCTCAGCTCCCTTCTGCCCAGAGCTGCTGTGTGCAACAGTCCTGTCCCTAATGGCACCAGTGCAGGTGGTTTTCCAATGGTCAGTGAGATGTCTCTTGTATTAAGGCATTCAAGTTGATTGTCTGTTTGTATCTATGATTGTCCCACTTTGTGTGTGTGTGTATTTAGGATTCATAGTCCCTTTGTAACAAGATTCTCAATATCAAACCAAAGTCAGCATGACAGATGGTAGTAAAGTTGGCTGTCCTGTGTCTATTCTGTGCATTGCTAAAAAGGCCTGTTTGTCCTGTGCACCCTACCATGCCCTGGAGGTATCAGTATTTTGTCATTTGACTTAGTTCCCATTCTTTCTTTTCTACTCTGAAATTCTGTCTACTATCCTTACATCACCTCTATCAGTTGACAGTGTTGTTTCTTAGGCCAAGCAGATTTCTGGTTCCAGCTGAGATTAGCTTCAGAAGCTCCATATCTACTGTCTCACAGACAACATCAACACACACTCACAAATCTGTTAACAGGTCTCTGTGTGAGTAGGCTCAGCAGTGGACACACAACAGCATCCCCTGAACACAGCCTCGGAATTAAAATGACAGCCTCCTCCTGCTTTGTTACTGGAGGTTTACTCCACAGACCACATACTTAGCACTCCCAAACTACTACCTTTTCAGCTTAAAATGTTGCCTTGCCTCACAAGTGACAGCAAGGAGAAATAAGCACTGTCCTTCCTATTTAGCAAGTGTGCCGTTGTATTCTCAGGCAGCTTTGTTCATGTCCATTCCTAAGGAAGTGCAGTCCAGTCCATCTGGTCTGGGGTAGCGACTGAATCACTGTGGGGCTGCACTGGTATAGAAGGGCCTAGCTTACAGAAAGGTTTGCTTATGCAATGATGAGCAAGTGGGAAAGGTCTCTCTGCTGCTAGTTTGATAAAAAGAAAAGAAAAAGTAAATGATTATCAATAAAGTGTGTTTGATTAGGTGTCACTGAGAGAAAGAAAATGCCATTTCATGCCACTTTCTAGAAAGCACAAGGTTTGTAAATTTTGGGGATCATTTTACTCTTGACTAATCTTCAGATTCAATATTAAAATCTCAAACTTCCCAAAGGAAAGAGATTCTGCATCTTTTAATGAAAGATAAAACAACAATATAAACATACACAAATTTACAGAGAAAGGATCAACTTTAATACATCTGGAGTAAAAGGTGTTTTTTTTTAAAATATGGTATAAAAATAAATGCAAGAAACATTAACAGAGAATATACAGACAACAGACAAAGACACAGGCTTTCTTTCTCAATGTGAATACATCAGTGAAATGAAACCTTCTGTGCTAATTTATTGTGCAATAAATGTGATGCCATATGTATATTTATTAATATA
The DNA here is from genome assembly GCA_013400175.1 of Phainopepla nitens. Lineage (NCBI taxonomy): Eukaryota > Metazoa > Chordata > Aves > Passeriformes > Bombycillidae > Phainopepla > Phainopepla nitens. Next base: position 279,971 of record VXBQ01012830.1, on the reverse strand, counting down.
TGCATTTTTACATTTCTTTCAGTTTTTGATTGACGTATTTTTTTAATAAACTGTGCCTAGCAGAAGCTTTTTTTTCACTGTACTTGAGCTTGCAGAAAAGAAAAGACACAGATCCAGCTTGATATGAAGGAGGAAGTGAGCAGACAGTTTTCGAAATGGAGGCATCGAAAGGCTAGAGAGTCCCTCGGAGTCTGTAATGCCTTAGTATACACAAAAGAAAACAAGTCAGGTCCTTGCTCATGCAACATCTTGTTCTACTGTCCTCTGAGTCAGGCAATCAGTGAGCTACAAAGTATGTATAATGATTTGAGTCTGCTTCCATGCTACAAGGTGATCCTTTTAGTAGGACTGCACTAGACTGGTTAACCTCTTTGATGTGAGCGATTTCCCCTGAGGAAAAGATAAAAACAAAAAACAAAAACAGAAAACAGAGGCATCATCACTGCAAACCTGTTCATCAGCAACCACTCTGTGTTGCCACATCACTCTCAAATAACTAGGGGCACTTACTGAAGTCTGTCAAATCTTAAACCAGTGGAAGTCCTTACACTTAAACACCTGCACTGCCAGACAGCCAGATAGTTGCACAGAACAAGCCAGAAAATTTAAAGGCCATTTTTGAACGAGATTGGTTTTGGCTGATGGGAAACTGATGCTGAAGTTTTTGCTGTCAGTCACACCCAGAACTTGAAGGCTACCACAAGCAAGAGTGCCTTGTGCTGCAAAGATCAATGTGCAAACTGCAGTAGGTCTGTCACTGAGGACAAAAAAAGCTGCTTTCAAGTTAAGGTAAGAAAGTAAGAGGCAGATTGCATATAGGTAGGAAAGCAGCTTTTCCATGAACACAGCTATAGTTTTGCTGAGACCATATTTACTATTTATAAGGAACATTGGTCAGGTATATTACATGGGGCTGCATAACACTGCTTTGAAGATGCTGGATTTCCACACTGTTGTTTTCCTCATCATTCCTCTTGTTGCAAGGATGTGGTTTCGATTTTTTAACAAGTTCTTTTAATAAGGTGTATTGACTGTCCCACAAGAGCTAGGTTTATAGCATGAAGAAGATAATGTAAGGTATGTCACTCTGGTATATTTCTGACAGATTTGAGCTTTATCTGAGCCAGACAGAAACCACAGAATTAGCTCTCCTACAACCGCATCAAAGGAATTAGCTCTCCAAATGCCATCCTACTGTGGCTGTGATCCAAGAGAGGAAGAGCTGGTGCAGCAAGCTCACATCACAGGCATACTCTGACAATGTAATACAAATATATAATAAAACATTAAATAGAAAATGGCTCTAACTCACCAGTTACATATTTAATACTTATATTTATTATATTGTTAATTTTAAGTGCCCAATTCAGAAATATCAAACTGATTTCAAGGAGAATACAGTAAAAAATACAGTAACTATGGAGAGATGCTTTGTTTGCTGCAGTAAATGGTAAATGAACTTATTCTGCCATATCAATTAATTGTTAAGTCATCTGCACTGTTATACCTCAGTGGAATTACACTATTTAATATCTATTGTCATTATCAATTAAATTTAAGCTCACAGGGATCTGTAAGTTGGTCTTGAGCATTCCCTCAAATGCAATATATCAGAGTAGATCTTCATAAAAGGAAGAATAACTATTTTATTCTTTGTGCTGTGAAATACAAGTTGAACAAATTAGGATGAATACTTCCCTTACAACATAATTTGAAAGGGAACTCATGATTTGCAATGTTGGGTTAGACTGCTCATAGGTTCCACATATCACCTTACAGTATTAATACCTACTTCTTTGAAAGATGGAAAGTCTCCTTCCTGGCACTCTGTCTCCCCTCTATCTGCCACTTTCTACCTATATTAAATTGACAGCTTCTTGATACTTTTTAACCCTTAAATTATATTCTCCCCTAATGCAGCAGGTAAGCTGTTATAGTAAGACATTTTCTCTTTTTAAATAGTCAAAAAAGCCTCAACAGCAGTGTGGCCTTGGAATACAATTTAAAACATGAAAAGCATTTCCGAGATTATTGTTTTGTTAGACAATTTTGTTAGACAATTCATGACTTTTGATTCTAGACACAATCTCAGAAAATATTGAACATATGCTTATCTTTGCCTTTCATTAGGTTATTTGCACTCAAGTTTACAGGTGTACAGGTCTGGCTACTTTCTGCAAACATGTATGAGTTCCTTTTAGTACTGAACTTCATAACCCACTTAATTAAAATATTAAAACCAGGAGCTCTTGATTAGTTAGAATTTGCTCAATACTACACTGAAAACCTGCATAAACACTTGTTGTGGTTTAAAATATGTGATATAATTGTTTATTACTATTTGCAACTACTATTATGGAGTTTCAAAATTTCTAAAATTTCTAGATGGACCATAAAGAAATTCTAGCATCTCAGGAATGAATTACATTATCACATAAACTAGCAAGTCCTGACATAAAATCAGGCCAAAAAGTAGTTATTAGTTGATCTGATTTGTGTGATAGTTTTCTATATATTATTGTTTGATTTTTCCCCTAGAGATACAGTGAGCTGTCATGACAATTTTTTTCTGTATTCCACATACCTTGCTCCCTGAATATTGATGATCTTTGGATATTTTTTTCTCCAAAGCCCTACATCCGGAACTCTCTGGGTGGTCCTCTCCTTCAATTCCCTTCTCTGCCTCAGAGAAACCTCCATCTGAACAACAACAAGTCTTTTTCCACGCATTAGTAGTTCTAATTTATCACAAAGTTGGAAAAGTGACAGCTTGTAAGATACATCCTCCTTAAAAGATCTTCTTAAATGCTTATTCTGAATCATATAAGTTCTCTGATTAGGAAAATAAGCTTTTAATACGCAGAATCCATTGCAGCCCCAGATACAGAACTATCACATCTTCTTATTAGATCTGCAGGGACTTGTTATTTTCCACTTTAGAAAATATTCCTTTCAAACTCTGTTCCAGAGTATACTTTTGCTTTAGCTCACTGTGATAGGGTTTTATAATCACTGCTTCTCGGAGATATCCAGATTTACTTAATCTACAGACTAATGTAAGGATCATATATTGTGGTTCATAATTTAAGAGCTGAGCCCAGCTATTTCTTTCATGTACAAGGTTAACAGTATTTCCACAAGCCAGATTTTGATTTGGGAACCTGCATCTAACAGGCCAGTTTTCAGAGTAGGAGCACTGAAGATGTTTCCTGTGCTAATGAGATTAAAGAAAATTGAGGGGGAAGCTGGAATCCAAAGTAGTAGATGTTTATCTGAATATTGAAAAGGAGATCCTTAATATTTTCAATATATTCTTGCCATCAACATTTAGAAGCATATGGCCAAATTCTAAATATGATTAGGATTTTTGGCTGTATTAGTGCATTTTGGACATAACAATTGTAACTATTTAAGAATTTTACTAATAATGCAGATGCCAAAATGGAACCCTGCACACATACCCTGACAAGGGAGTCAGAGTACGAGAAGGCAGCACAGCAGCTGGATTGAACAAGTACATCTAGAAGTACAAAATCAATCGGCCTCAACATTCAGTCCCTGTTTGAACATACTAACTGCTTGACATAGAGTTGTCCTTACAGCTTTACTTCTAGTGAATTTAGGGGGCAAAATTGTAAAGCTATGTGCAGATGCTGCTAAATACAGTTGTGCTGGCTGACCCATTTATTTAGCGTGACACTAACACCTCAAATAATCCAGAAAAAAAGTCAGCAACTGCCTCCATACATATGTGGCTTAGAAGAAATCAATATGAAACGTCTATAGGCATTGGAGTGGAAATGTATGGTAGAGAAAGATCAAGTCTCTTCATTTTAATTATCTTCCTTTCTGCTAAGCAACCTCAACTGTTCCTTTTTCATATTTCTTTATTGCCAGTGCAGGTGCTGCTCCCCAGGACCCATACTGGTAGCACTAGAAAAGAGAACTCCATGCATCTGATGGGGAAAGAGAGGTAGCAAAATGAGATGTGAAACAAGAAGCAACCCTCCTTGGTCTCAGTGTTCCCCATGTGCTCATGTGTGAAACACCTGCAGCACACCATCAGCTCAGCCAGATCAGCAGGGAAAACTTCCAAGTGACATTGCAGTGCTCTACACACAGAGCTGGTGTATAAACAGCCCCTGACAGGAGTACATCTGGAGAGACATGCCAGAAGAAGCAGTAAATCCCTTTCCATGTTGAGGCAAGCCTTGCTCTACCAGCACAAGGGAATTGCTTCAGCACTGCTCTGGGGTTCAGAATTCTGCTTCAGCTTACACAGCAGCACCAGGTACTGCTCTCAGCCACCTGTACAGGTGTATTTCTCTTTCAGATGTGAGGAAGGGGACAAGGTTAGTATTTACTGAATTTGGGGCACAAGTTGTCAGCACAGCTGCAGTGCTAAGTGGTTACATGTGCAGGGAAATCCTTCTGCCTCTGGCTGAGATGTGCAGCCCTCTATTCCCTTCTCATTAGGGCCATACTGTTTCCTGCAATGATCTGAAGCAGGAGGCAGGGGCTGAGCAAATTTTTTCTTGTTTTGGCTCACTCCAAATCCAGTGACATCCATTTCTTTCTCCTTTTGCACTTTGCACTTGCTAATAAGGTGTTCTCATTTGTGATTAACCTAAAACCTCTTGCCAGATGGGGTAGTTTGAACTTGAATAAATACCTGAAATGTAGATTTCCAAGGGATCCAAGGGACCAATGCACAAGAAAAATATTTTTAGTATGTTTGTCCTGGGCCTGACTCCTCAAGTTTCCATATCTCTCTGCAGTTATCATTCCTGTAAATAGCCTAAGAATCAGGTAAATGTTTGTCAGGTGGAAAATGGCAGATACTGGCCCAGTACCTGACCAGTCTGTGCTGGCTTCTCACTTGGATGAACCAGGTTGTGCAACTCTTACTCCTAAGATCCTCTCTTCCAGCACAGAGCACAGCAGTTTAGCTCCAGTCACTGCAGAACAGCACGAGGAGGCCAGTCCTCACTGGCATGTCCTTTATAATTTTCCTTGTAGGCATAATTCTTAAAAAAAACTCCTAAAACGATTGGGTTTTTTACTAATTAGTAGGCCAAAATAAAAATTTCGATTATTTATTTGTTCTTTTTATTCAAACATGAATAAGACATCTCTTCCTGAAATGGAAAAGGCCTTCTTTTCTACAAATAAGCATTATTTTCATTCTTGTTTTGTATTTGTCAAATAAGTAGCTTTGTGATTTATATTTCTTTGGACTAGCTGGGCTTCTGTTTAAATTTTGGGAATAACCTGTAAGTAAATTCAAGATGAGATTCCACAGCTGAAACTGCATTGAATTTCTTGGACAATGCTATACTTGAGAAAAAACTAGCCCTCAGTAGGGTTTCAGGACTAGATGGAATTTTTGGTCTGGCACAGTAGGGCCTTGTGTACACAAGTTTTACCTATTCATATAGAGAAATTTCTTGATTAACTGATGAATTTGGTTATTTATCTGCTTTGTTCCTCTATAAAAGGGATAGATTTTAACATGAAGAGATTAAACTTGTTTAAACATCTAGAAAGTCTATAACCTACTGAAAAGAACAGAGGAAGCTACTTTTATGAGTTTTAATTTCCATCTCTAGGCCATAATTCACAATGTCACGTTAAGTGACATTCAATTGAAACTCAATGAAAACGTGCTCTGTTCTATGGCCTTTGCATTTCACATCTCATGCATGAAATGATCTATTGTTACTGGTTTGGAGGGGGAAATAATCAGAGGACTCTAGTCAGCAAATTCTTCCAGGTAAGACAGCTCGAAAGGATATGGGTAATATAAGATATAATGGTTTCAAACTCTGAATTATTAAATGGGGTCTTGTTTATGAGGTTATGAGTGGACATAATTATAGTTTGATGGCTTTCTAGTTTAATATATGAACTGAACTTGGTCTGTTTTGTACTGGCTGTATTTTCCTAAGACCTCACAAACATACAACAAGCACCTCATTTTTGTGTGCTGTATAACTGTGCAGGGACAGATGAAATGCCAGCACTGATGGTGGTGTCTGAAGTTATGGCACCAATGCATGAGGATGGAGTGTCTTCCCCCACAGCTCTAAGGAGGGAGGCTACCCCTTCATGGCCCATTAGCTTGGTTCCTGGTGGAACAATAAAATTTGCATGGGGTGGAAATTAAATTAACTCACTCTGCCTGCAAAGAAGGTCCCTTGTCTTGAGGATTCCAGACCAGTAATCACAGCTAAGCACCAGCCTGGGGCTCACAAAATCCTGCTCAGCCTCCCACTGTCACAGGCACATGAGAAATTACAGACAAAATTGTTCCTTAAAGAACCTCTTTGCTCCCATCAATATTAGGGGTGTATATTCACCTGCTTTTTTCCCCTGTAATGTAGATATTAGCACTTGAGGTAAATTTGCCGAGCTTTTTAATTTTTAAATTTTTTTTAATAGTTTTTTTCCCTGTGTGAATGCTTCAAAAGAATTTCAGTTTTTAAATGCCACAGAAACTGGTGATTTCAGTCTCTCTATTGCTTTAACATGCAATGAGATCCTCCTGCTCCATGACTTAGATTTTTAACTTCCCTAGTCCCTTGGGGAGCTGCAGGTGACTGGACTTTTACTGTTCTCGAAGAGAAAGCTGAGGGGCTGAGCTAGGCAGGGGGGAACCCAGAGCCCAGCGTCACTGCTCTCTGTGCCTCTGACTCAGAGCTGTGATACACATGGTTACCCGTGTTAGTCCAAGGCAATTCACTTATCCAATGGCTTCATTCCAGTAGTGTCTGTGCTCTGTATTTTCACACAATACCCAGAAGTGTAAGTGAGGCAGATAGTTGGGGTGACTACTCAGATGCAAACTATAAGATGTTCAGTAATAAATATTACACAGAGCAAATGTCAGCTTGCTATTACTTCTGTAAATTTTATGTGAATGCAGACCTGTTTCTAACGCTATTCATATTTTCTGCTGCAGACTGCTGAAGGCATTAGCAATTTTGCACTATAAAATCTTCAGAGCAACTAATTCGTTTTTAAACTGAGCATTTAGGCCTTTCATGAACTGCACCAATTTACTGAAAATTTTCTGGAAAGAAAACCCTTCAATGTCAAAAAAATGCAGAGCTGAACCTAGTGTATAGCTCCACTTCTATTTTTTCTCCATCAGACTCAAATAATGACTCATTATAATAGTTTATTTCCATGTAGTTCATGAAATAGTAGTGTAATTGCCCTCTACAAAAGTTCTAACTTTCTAGTTTAACAAATGCTTTCTGTAGCAAGTATAACCCAATTTCGTTTAACATTGATCAGGAGCCTCTTAGAGTCAACAAATCAGATAATGAATTACGAGTCCATCTGTTCTGACTGAGTCCCTAGACACAGCCAAGGTTACTGTGTTTTTATTAAACACTTAAAATGGAAAAAACAGAGGTCTAATTTAGTTTAATACAAACCCACTTTGATATAACTGAGGCCAAAGATCCAGTGAAGATTAGTCTAAATATTGCAAACCATCAGAGAAGAGAAACTGTAATTTTTGTCTCACTAAATAAGAGATGATAGCATTTATCCAGGTTGTAGAAGATCCTTTTCATACCTATCTTCTATATTAATCAGTAGAACAGATCTATTCCACAGTCCCTCACTTCACAGTTGATAAAGTTAATCAGTACACTGTAGAATACTCTAAGAAATGTTTCCCTCATCCTTGCTGGTTGGAACCATTGTATCAGATAGATAGTTACATTTTATTAACTCATCACAACCGAGAACAAGTATGGAAGAACAAGGATGTCTGGTGGAAAGAGGTCCTGAGGAAGTGGGTGATATGTATTCAGTCATCTTGGAAAAAAGGTTTACATTCGAGCATCCTGATATTCTGGATTGATTTGCAAGACTCAGAGCCATCAGTCTAATAGAGATTATAGATCTAGCAGTGACAGGTTTTTCTTTCATATCTGACCCCACTTAACAGATTCCACCCAGGTTAACAGGTGGTAGTTGGAAAAAAAGCAAAACCACCAATTTTATTTCAGAATTTACTTTGTGAAAAATAAAAAAAAAAAAATCCCCCTCTTCTACTAATGTCCAGAAATCCTCTTTTCCATTTCTAGTTCGCAGCTGGTTTATTGGGCCTGCCTTGCATCTCTGGCATGCTGCTATTCTGGTACTTCTGCCCTGAGATTAGCAGAATGAGTATCAGGCACGGCTGCAGGGCACCATGCTCCAGTGTTTGTGCCCAGAACTGCTGATTTGTCTGTAAGGTTACTCTGGGAGGGATTTCAGCATCTCCCAGTCTTGTCTTCATATTTTCCCTTTTTGTGCTGTATTCCCGGCCCCTCTACCTGCAGCTTGCTATTTCCTCCCTCATGGCCACCTGTTCACATAATGTTTACCACAGCCAGTTCCTGACCCCTGGGCTGCTCAAAGTGCCATGAATAAATGTAGCATTGCAGCTTTCCAGGCACTGTGACTGGGAAAAAGTCTGGCTCTCAGAGGTCCCGAATGTGTTACCCACTCTTTTACAGACTTGTTATTAATATGGAACTTCCTATTGAATTATAATGGAATTATCATGTATAGTGCTATCATGTACAATGTTGTTTTATAGATCCAACCTGTTTAGACAACACACAAATCACACTGCAACATGCTATGGCAACACCACCATGCAAAACATAGGGGTTTTTGTTTCAGACATTGAGATAGTTTCCTTTGTGGCTGTTTATTTACTTTTAGTGTTCTTTACTGATTTTGTCCCATTGAATCCAAATTTCTTCCTGATTACAGTGGATTCAAAGAATATTACAGGAAGCCTTTACCTATAAGAAAGTAGTTAAATAATTACTGTTTTGTTTTTAAAGGTGAGATACCCCACAGGCTCACAAAACTTTCCTTGTGCTTGTTTCTTTTTTTGATTACTGGAAAGGATACATGTGTTTTTTAAACACTTGAGGCAATACTCTTGAGCCTCATTACAGGGGAGACAGTTTCTGACAACTGCCTCTACTTCCCTAGAAACTAAAAAAACAAAAACCATGATCTTTGCTGAAAGCTGTTATATTGTTCATTTCCACACACAGCTCCACTAACCAGGTCACAGAAAAAGCCACAGACGCACACGCACACACACACACAGCAGCATCACCTGCACAATTCAACAGACAATGCAGACAAACTTGAGTATAATCCAAGATCTTTCTACCTCTTTTCATAACAGGTTAGTGCTCGCCCTCAGTGTTGGTGTACAGTTTTTATGGCATGGAAAAATAGGGATGTTTCTGCCCTACAAAAATAAATGCGTTGAATTCTTTAGTTGGAACTTTCACAATGTAAAAAAAAAAATAATCGCAAAGAAACTGGATAAGTAAAAAGAATCCCATATATCACAAAATCAGTGGATCTCTTGGTAGGTGGCAAAAGGATGCCCTCACAAAATCTACCAGACTTCATTTTTTTTGTCTTTGAGAATTAGCTCTTGAAAGTTATACACTGAAAAGAAAAAAATCAGATCTTGTAGTCCATGATGAAAATGAATCCAAATCAAACCCTTGCACATAACCAGCATGAATTCTTTGGTCCTGTAGAAGCTGTTAAACATTAAGGAAGATGGGAAAATTATTATTTTTTTTCCCTGTGCCCAAATGAAAAAAGGGGGACAGTCTTTTTTAGTAAAATAAAAAGACAGGATGGAAATCCAATGTATTCAACTGTTTTAGACTTAGTATTTTAGAAGGCACCAGAAAAAGAAACAACATCAAGCATATTTTCACAGATTCTTTACTAAAATTATAGGGGGGTAGAAGTGACTAATTTCATGTTTCCTAATGCAAAAAGCATGGCTCCCCAAAGGTCCTTTTCTCCATATGTGATTATTGAGATCAGTGGTAAAGGGACTAGGGAGGAGGGGTTGTAATGAAAGCACATTGTAAAGCTGTCATTCCCAGGAAAATTCACAAATTGTGATGAATACACTTTTAACCATCAAGTTAGAGAAGCAAAAGGGAAAGTAGGGATCAGTGAGGGGAAGGGAAGAAGGATGTCCCATCAGGCTTACTAGTCTTCCGAGGCAACAAACTTACCACATTGCGTGTGAATTTCTCAAAAGATGTTCGACGATCCAGAGTGTTTTCCAACTTAAATTTTAAATAAATAAAACAAAAGAAACAAAAAGAAAAAGGAGGGGGAGAAGAAAAGCAAGAGCAATGGAGTAGAAAAGAAGGTTTGATGTAACTAACAATGGACTGCAAAACAAAGTTTGTATAAATCAGGAAGCAAACACAGGTATGAGGCTGTAATGGGTCTTGGCAAAACAGGGGATGAGCAAAACAGATATAGTACTCAACAAAAATAATTTTTCATGGGGATCAAACTGGTTTGAATTTAAAGAAAAACTGAAAGCAAAAAGAAATAATGAAGTGCACATCTTATGTTAATGAACTGACATTCACAAACTTAACGACTTCACACGGACAGTTGAAGCTTTCTGGTATTTTCAACATCTCTCGCTATATTGGATCTTCAGAAATCAGTGTTTGAACAAAAAACAAAATCACACAGTACTTTCATATCATTTTAGGTTGTCATTATTAACAATAGAATGCTATGGTGTTAATAACCACCTTGTTCCATTAACAATTGGGGCCCTGATTTTGCAAGGCACAGGGCTCCCCGCTGAATCTAGGAGATTACTGTTTAGAGCCCACTAATAGAACTATTTATAATCATGGAAATCTGCATTGCACAAGCTTCTCCACATACTCTAAGCGGTGGCTACTCAGAACCCATTCCATAATCTGGACTTTTCTAAGAAAATATTACATACCAAGACATGAACCTCTGTTTGCCAAAGTATGACATGGTCAGTCTTTCAAGTCAGATTCCTAGCACACTCAAAACTATTCACGTAGTAATTGGGAAAGAAAAAAAATTAGGAAGCCCCTATATTTATAGTTGAAGTTAGAAGTTATTCATATGAATAAGCTTGTTTCTAAACACATTCTGTAGCTTTCATAGGTGGAATAAAGAGAACAACAATTGTTACATAAGCAAACTTGCAAACATGAAAGACTATTCTTCTGGGATTTTATTTTATTTTTTTTTAATGTATTTGTAAAGCACTTTGCAGTTTAAGGTGCTTCATAACAGAGAAAACAGTACAATATGTGATGTAAAAATAAAAATAAGTTTTGCTAGATTAACTTATTGAAACATGCTCGCATGCAGGATATATACACATATATGTATATTGAACTCCTGTGCGTGTGTGACCCTCCAAAAATGCCAAGCTGGTCACCTACCAGATATCCAGTTGCACTGGCACAGGGGAGAGAAGACTGAGTATTGTTGCAAACATAACCACTGCTTTGCACAGTGGCAAGACAAAGGCAAGATGGACCAATACCTTTTTCTTGGCCTGTAGCAGCTCCTGGTAGGCACTGGATCGTATAAAACGAGGATAAGAATCACTTTTCATCAGTTTGTAAATGTGCTCCTGAAAAGGAAAGGAGGAGCTGTTACTCCCAGGGAAGAGGATACATGAAAAATGAGAGGCAGCCACATGTTTTGGCTGTGGAATTTACACCAGCTAGCACTACTATGAATAGGAAGTACTATAGGATAGCAGGTTTCAGCTCTGAAGCTAAGGCTTAATTGCTTTCTATTCTTAAAGCCAAAATCCCATTTTCATATGTATAATTACACAACACACCTTCCTTCAATTTAAAGACCAAATTTTCCAGTACAAAATTATTTTCTAAGAATTCACAACTGAGTCCTAGCTTCAGGTCCAACTTCAAACCTCCCTTATATTAGTTAATTTAGTTAAGTGATGAAATTAAGAGCTGGGGTCCTTCCTCATCAGATTTTCTGAACTAGATTCTGGAGATACTCTTGTGATTTCAGAGGCTAGGAAGCGGTACTAGGTTTTCAATTCAGCACCACAAGTAATGCTTAGGTTAGTGAGATTTCCCCAGCCTACTCTTGAAAATATCCTTTGACAGATGTTTAATCTGCTCTCCAGCCAACAATGTAAAAAGGAAAGTACATGTGTAAATTGAAAAACAGTTCCAGGCTAATCTAATTTGCAAGACATTAATTCTTCAGAGGCATATCAAAATTTGGAAATCTTTATTCAGAAAATAAATTACAAGAGCAGCTTAAAAAACTTTTAATTTTGGAACATTCTAATTTCTGAAAAAGATGAAAAACAAAAAAAAAAATCTGTGATGTAAAACACTTGATAATTCTAGTTCTGATTATATGCTAGAGAAAAGGTTTGTAGAAAAAGTGACCAGAATAGCAAATACTCTCAAAAATATTTTTAAAAATCATGAATCACGTTAGCTATTTTCACTGAGTTTTTCTTTTATTCAAATTCTACTTTTTACTGTAGGAAACCTGTAGGACAGCAATTGGGAAACAGCAAACAAACTGGAAAGAAAATACTGTTTCTCAGCTTGGTAGTGTATAAAACTAGTGAACACAAAAAAAAAAAAAAAAAAAAAAAAAAAAAAAAAAAAAAACCCCAAATAAAACTCCCCACTTTGTCTGAAAATTAAGGCAAGGCAAAATTAGAACTGATATTTAATTTTTGCTGTATTAGAAACTGTAGAAATTATTCTAAATGGTTTTGATTGTATTTCTTACACTAAGCAGAAAAATTCTGATGTATATTCAGAACATAGACTGGTTTATTTGAGGGAGTTTTTTTCACTCGGTGTCTGTGAAAGCAGAAAATGCAATCAACAGAGATCAGAAAGTGGTGATGGGGATTAAAATTTTATTTCTGTACAAGAAATATGCCTGAAAAAGCAAGAATAAATTGGGCTGTAGTAGTATTGTTAATGTACACATTAGCCAGGACATGTTAATGCACATATTTAGCACAATCAGGCCATTTTTATTTACATGTCCCATTTTACTTATGTGTCTGCATTTGACGTGGAGTTTCATCTTTCTGTATTTCCAGTCCAGAAATTCTTTTCATACATTTTTAACCACAATTAAATGACCCACCAACTGCCAGAATGGCACACCAGAGGTCTCCTTCCCAGCTGACAGGCCAAAAAAAGCCTGTTGCAGAGGCAGACCCCTACTCCTGACAAAACCCTCCACCTCATACAGGACGCTTTAAAGCTCCTAAAGCTTCAAGTGAGAGCATAGCAGGTGCAGCCTGTCCCTTTGCCAGAGAAATGTAGGCTTCCAGGTTTCAGGTTTTTTGCTGAACTGGATGAACTAAGCAGAGGTCCTCTCCAGGTGGCAAAGTCCTGCTTGCATAAATACTGAATACTCCATGTCTTTCATAAATGAAGGACAAAATTACAAGAAGAGAGATCTGGCAGTAAAAGGGTATTGAAATTTTGCACATATTATGAAAAAAAACTATACTGGCAAGGAATTTAAATGTCCATAACTCACTCAACTGCAAAGACATATTTTTAAAAAACCTTTAATCTTGCTCTATTGTTTACTTTTGCCATTTATGTCTTTGCTATACACTGCATTCTTAAATCTCCAGGGGTCAGCAGATGCACGCAAAAATTGTATGTTTGGTATAATGCAGAGTACTTCAAAACAGTGGTTATGACATAGGATCTAATGAAAATTTTATTGTTTCTTCATAGGCTGCTATTCTCATAATGGAAAAATGAAAAGGAGGTAAAATTATTCCCCTTCATATTTAGAACAGAGGCATTCTCCCAAAAAGTGGAAAGCCTCAATTCAATTCCCTTCTCTCCTTCATGAGACCTGTAGCAGCATCTCCTGACTCCCAAGATGATGACCTAATATTCAAGCTGTAGAAAATTCTGCAGGGATATCATCTCAATCTCTCCTTTTGACACCATTTCATTTGCATTAATAATTAAGTTCTCATCACTGGGCTGCTGATGAAAATGGAGGATGATACCAGTTCTGCTGCTTTTACCGTGAATTCAAATATTTTCTATTGCTTTTCTGAGAAGTCTTCAAAGATGAAATATTAAGTTATAATTCACATGAAGTGTTGCATTTAATACAGAAGTACGTAGTTTCTTCTTCACTACATGCCTTCCTCTATTCAAAGTCCACTTGAAAACTCTATATCAAGCACAGAAGTTTCATGAAGAATTTCATATGCCTCATGAAAGAAACAATGTTACACATTTGCATTTCCAAAACAGCCTTTTAGGAAACAGGGCGTTATCATTTAACTCCCAAATACATCTCATTTTTGTATGTAGATTTCAGTAGCCAATATTCCATTTCAAATGTCCATAAACACGACTGCAAACTGACCTGAGCATCTTCAAATGTGTATCTTCCAGGTTCCTTCACATTCTGAGTGGTTTTGTCATAACTTTTTGAATCTAGGTTGATAGCGCTGGGTGCACCTGGAGCAAGAAATTCTTGCCAGATTTCTTGGACACGAGCAGGAACTTCACGGATAGGCCTCTTCTTCAGGTCTTCTACTGCTAACCAGAACCTATGGCACAACACAGCATCTTGACTTCCAGCTCAGGATAATCACTAATGAAGTGCCCACATTCTTCCTTGCTCTTAAAAAAGAAATCAAGTAACTGAAGTTTTCACCTAGACATGCTAAAATAAGAAAAAACTGAATGATTTTATGTTGGGATCAGCATTCTGGTATACTGTCTCAGAGCAATCAATCCACCTAGGGAAGCAATTGTTAGAAGTCTCTTCATGGGACAGATAGGAAATCCTTCATTACTTATGTATGGGTAACATGCTTGCAGGAAAATTCCAGATTTAGGTGGAATTAAACTGAGACTTCATTTTGGCTGAACCACAAGGGTTTATATTACACATCAACCGACTGCTTTTTTACATTCCTTCAAAAAGTAATAATTTATATTCTTGCTATCTATATGAATCTCTGAGTCCTACTAACTGTGTAACTCTAATTTTGTTACCTACAAATCATGCATACCTTGGAAAAGCATTTGTTTTGTTAATTATAATTTAATTTCTCCTTTCAGCACTCCATTTATATGCATATTTTTGCTAAAAATGCTGAACGGAATTACACATTCTCTCTTCTGCTGCTGAGCAAACCCACATTGGGCAGCCATATGTAGTGCCGCCAGTTCACTGTATCCTCATTCAGTCTGGAGCAAGATCTCTAAAAAGGTCTTGAGCACTTTATGATCATAGCTTACAAGCTGTAAACTTTATTTCATTACTTCTTCTATTGGTGTTCAGACTCTCTTCTGGCACAAAATAATCCTAAATTAATTTAGGATCCCATTCTTAGACATGGTTTGGACTACTTAGCTCTCCCCCAAATCCAAAAGCTCAACTACAGTTTGACTTTGGTAAACATGCAATATATACCATGGCAACTTCTCATTACTGTTCTGACACAGCTGCTGCTATGAAACAGATAAGCTGAGCCTTGAAGTGATTTAACTTTGAAATCAGATGGATTTTCCAAGGCTCACAAATAAATTGGGTGCACCTTTAAAATCTGGTTGCACCCTGCTTACACTGTGAGATCAACTTAAGCTCTCTTAGCTGAGTTCAACAAGGACAGGATAGGAGAGAGGAACAGTGAAACTACTCAGACCCCTAAGAATGAAAAATGACACCACCCTCAATCCAAATTCTAATTTAATTATTGAAAAACACTTAAGAGAGGATAGTAAAGCATAGCAAACATTATAGTATTTCTGCTATAAGATATTCTTCACTTGGGAGAATTTACCTTTCAGGAAGCCCTTATTCCTTCATAGTCCTGTTTTGAAATTTCTTTGTAGCACAGATGGAAGGAGCCTGTGTTCATTTTCTACAAGCCAATATGGTCAGCTTCAGGCTACCAAGAAGACTATTTTAGGTATTTCTACAACCTTCAATTTCAGTAGTACATAAGCACAATTTTTTTCATGTAAGATTCTCCAAGAGACAGAGAAGCAATATTGTCCCAGTTTTGCAAATATATTAAAAATGTAATAACATACAGTGGTTTTTCCAGGGTCACAAAGGGGATCTGTGCCAATAGAACTCCAGTTTCACAACTTCTGGGTAGCATCACTTTTATATATGAACCTGAGTGTGAACTGAACATAGATCTGCACAGAGATCTATGAGGATGTATCCTGAGAATCTATGGGGATGTATCCTGAGAATCTGATGGCAATGCAGCAGAAAGAAATGCTTGATAACTCAAGTTTAAAAACTGCAAAGCTCACAAACTCTAATTCAGTTCACTCTCTCAAATTTGGGCAACCTACTTTGGTTTCCCTAAGCTTCTTTCAATATTTGCATTTAAAAGCACATATCATGCAGTGCTAACCCCTTCAAGTGTATCTTCTGGGACTGACTGATTACTCATGTGTCTCCAAGTCAGGTAAGGAACACAAAAATGAAAGGGAAGGATGCTCTTTGTAAACACGTATTTTCTATCTCCTTGCAGACATCCTGTGGATCTAGCTCAGAGATGTCACTTCCTTTTTTGTTCCATTGTATCACTGCCAATAATTCTGGAAGTCACTGCAAACATGCCTTAGGATGCTATTTTCTTTTGCAAGTAAACTGTTTGCATGTCGTAGGTTATACTCAATAATGGGGAAATAGATGGGAGATAAATTTCAATAAATTCAACTTCTATGCTTGCAGCATAGAATAGGGAGGTTGTAGAGACCCATTCTTACAGGCTGAACACCAGTTCTTTGATAGATTAATTTAATTTTACCCTTCTAATAATAGCATTCAAGACTCTACTAAAAATGTGAAGCTCTAAATATAGAAACCTCTCTAAAAGTGGGAAGAATTATGATTTCTGTGTTATGTCTAGGGTGCTTATTTCACAGTCAACACACATTTTAAGATTTTAATCTACTTACTTATAAGAAAAGATGCCTGCCCTCCTCCCACAGACAGTAGAATTCAAATATTCAAAGTTAGTAAATGACAAAAATAAGGCTGCCCCCTCTTGCATTTTCAAAAATAACTTTTTCCAATATCCCATGGCAAGCAATAGCACAGATGAAGTTGAAATGGAGTCAGCAAGACCTCAGCACAGGGCCTCAAATCAAAAGAGCTCCCTGTACCTTTTTACAGCTCTGCCTCATGAGCTGTGACCAGAACCAGGGAAAACTCCTGTAGCAGAAAGCACATAGTCTGCAACATTAACTATGTGCAAGGATGGGAGAGGGGAGAAGGGGAATTTCATTTTTTGGGCAATAATATACACAGATTTGGTGCTACTTAGTGTAAGGAACCAGAACTCAGTTTGGCTGCCCTTGGATGAAACTGCATCTCCTCTTGGTGGAGGTTTGCTTTTGCCATGGAGACCTCTTCTAGCAGATGCTCAGCACTGTTTAAAGAGAGACCTGAGTAGCTGAGTGTAAACCTCGCTGCTGTCTTCTACCCCAGCATTTGGACATGCTGGGTCACACAGCAGACACACAGCAGAGTGAGAGTGTGCAGTATACAGTAGTAGTACATCCAGCCACATGGACGGGTAAAACACACGTTGCAATATATCTGGGGATAATTTCCTCCAGCTGGATTACCTTCAAAGCCACGCTAGCCTCATGGATAAATAGCACAGCTGCAACACAGCTTCTGTCCTATTAACTGACCTGAATGTCGGGTGCAGCCAGACTCCAGACCAAGCTAATCAGTTAAATTTAACCCGCAGGAACAAAGAGTGAGAGAAAAGCCACAGTGGTTCTCCGTGAAATGTGTGAGGTATCGTCAGTGTGGAAATGCTGAAGTAGGAATTATGTGAACTTTGCACTCAGTGCATGTGACATGACAAGCAAGAGGCCAGACCTTTCAGCATTTTCAGAAAAAGCAAACAAAAACCTAAACAAACGCTATGAATAAAATCAAATAATATTTTTCCAGGGGCAGGAAACACTGCTCTCTGATTTCTAGAGTCCACCTTCTTACCAATTACAACTTCAAGCTTCAAGGCATAGTAGAACTGAAGGATTTCAAGAATATGACAAACTCATTAAATTTTACAAGTAGTTCTGCAGAAATGGCAACATTGCTGGCACTTGGCATTTAAGCTTGAGTCTGAATGAGAAATAACTCATAGGCAATTTCAGCTTTGAGGATTAAATTTTGGTCAAGTTATTAGCACCCACAACAGGGCCTCATAATCACCAGTGTAAAGGATAAACACCTTGCAAAATGTCAGCTTGCAGGAGGATGGTTAGAAAAAATTATAGAGGGTAAACATCCAAATCTAGCAAATTTCTCAGTCCTTCTCTTCTTTTTCTGGATAATAATAATGCAAAGTCCCTTCTCCCTACTAGTCACACATTATAGACCTAAGAAATGAGCATCAAAAGAAGGGGCAAAGGGTCCAGTGGCTTTTCCTTCTGTGTATCATGGAATCTAACCTGCCACCACTCTCCCTTCACTAACCTATGAGATTTTTCAGTCTTAGAGCTACTTTGGAGATCACACTCACTGCAATACTGCACATGGATTTGGACAGGCTTTCAGGTTGGCAAGTCTGAAATTATTTAATCTGTAATTATTTAATTACAGGCTGCAATTCCTACAAAATAACCAGCTGGGAACAAACCTATGGTCAGCATAAAAATATTAACTTTCCAAATAATTCTGCTGTACTACAGAAAAAGGAAGGACAAGAGGAGGAATACAATTTCCTACAGAAATTTAATACATTAGGTCTCCAGGGGCCATGCTGCAGTAAGTTTGAGTTCATAAACTCACTCTCTTTGAAAAGTACTTTTTTCTAGTACTTGGAAAACCCTGTGAGTAAGCTCAATAATACTCGATCATGCTCAAATTTTAGTCTTGTGAATTTTAAACAGTGGTCACCATTTTTGTAACAGGCATTGGGAATTTCATAAGTCTATTGTCCAAATCATATATTACTTTAGCTATTTGTTCTGTGTATTGAGTAGCACACAAAACAATTCTTCAAAAAAATCTGCATGGTAACAAGAGATCACAAGTCATACACTGCATTAGGTGAGTGCAGAATCCAACCTGCAAGCTGCAGTCACACTGTAATGAAGTTACTGCACTGACAGAACGGCTTAGACAGTTTTATTCCTTTGCTATGCTTTACAACACTCCTTCAGAGAGTGGAATACTACTAAGCCCCAAAAACAGTCAAAGGAAAAAGCACAGAGATATAAAGTAAAAAGGGGAAACCTGGTTATATTCCTGATCACTGCACAATTCTTAGTATTAAATCACAGCTAAAGTTCCTTCATCCCTGTTGTGTTCTTTAAGACAGTATCTCTATCCACCAAGAATTATGTAATCAGATACCTTAGACACTTTCAGTCAAAGTTAATGTAGCAGAAACACTGGGACTGTTTGCTATGTAAGATAATTACACTTGAATAAAAATGGTGGATCTGGTAGACTTATCATTCCATGGTTTTGGTATTTGTTTCACCAAAATGAGGTATAAGACATCTAATCTTCTAATACTGAAGCTCCTGTCATGCCTGCAGTCCCTGCTGTATCCTGTGTACTCAGCTTGAAAGCTTGAAAGCAGGGTCACATGCTTATCCAACTATAGACTTGGCAGTGTCCTAAATTTTATTATTATTATTAGATCTGTAAAAGTACAAGAAACAGCAACTGATTTGAGTTGAATTTCTCGCAGTGGGAAGATATGGGTGGACATAATTATTTTTCTCAAGGTGGCTGTCAAAATAATAATTTAAAAAATGCCACTGAAACCACCCAAATTACCATGATGGAGTTAACAGGTGAGCAGCAAAAGTGATCACCTTCTAAGGTTTATTTAGTGGTAATGCTTGAAATCATCAAGCTTTTAACTTCAGTTATTGGCAGCTAAAACATTTTGACAGTCATACACAAAAAGCTTCACAAATTCATGTTTTCTAACCTGAATTTACTATGTGAACCCAATGGATTGATTTCCCTGCAGCTTGGGAATTTAAAAACATAATTCTGAGCTTCTGAGACAGTTTCCTTTCAGTTAATTATCACAGAAAGTATCTCTTCAGAGCAAATATATCCCCTGCCTGGCCTTTAAGATTTTATTCATCATTACTCAGGTATTATATTTTATAATGTCAATTTAAGAATTTAGAGGAGGAGACAGAAGAGTACATGACATGTCAAGGAATCATCTCTGAAGAAATTTCTTGAGGGAAATTTTCTAGATCTGTTACTTGCAGTTTGCCTGCATTTAGTGTTGTAAATAGGATTAGACGAAAGAGTTAGGGATTATGCGGGTAACAGCCTAGTTGGCAGAGAGACAAATTAATCACAGAAAAGCACCAGAAACTGCAACACACACTGGGCTCAATGGATTCATGTTTGAACAGCTGGTCTGCATAACAAATTACCAGGATGCTTTTTAAATAGTAATTTTTAAAAAATTACCTTTCCTTTTCTTGGTATTATTCAGATTTTTAAAAATTCATTTTATCAGTTGGAGGTTTTAATAAGGAAAATCTGTATCTGTGACAAATAAAGTCATCAACATACACATACAGGTTGGGCTGTATTTGTGATGCTAAGTTAATGTTTGAATATGAACATGATCAGCAACTTACAGAACTCCAACTCCAGCTATTCTGTTGACAAATTTAAATTAACAACAAGGAGATGTGTGCAATTGCTCAGCATCTGTAAATCAACACCATAAATGTTAACTGCCTCTTGTAAGATGCTACAAAAGCATAATTTTAGTATGCATGGCTATGCTGCACCACTTTAGAGTGAGAATTAGCATAGGAAAAAGTAGATTAGGAATATTCTGCGTTCTAGAATGTAAATGCAAATAGGATTTTACACTACTTATGTTATTGGTGAATGGAAAGTGATATAGATGACATCTGACAAGAAGGTGGAATAAAGAGAAAAACATGTTGCCTGTATTTTTGTACTATGTTCAGTTTAATTTGTCTATAGAAAGGCTGTTACTAATCTCTCTGAAATAACTCATACTGAAATATGACTTTCTTAGGACAACAAAACCAAAGCATGCTATTAACCAATGGTTGGACTATCATTTTTAAAATCAAATAATTTTTCCCCTCACTTAAAAGTAATTATGTAACTGTATTGTTAAAAACATACCCTATATGCTTCATACACTAGGAACACTTTTCCATTTTACAATTAGTGAGGAATTTGAGAGCTAGATGTCACCCTACTTCAGCTATGTCAGATGCACAAGTACTAGAATACTGGTGGAGATTTTCAAAATGATCCCCAGAAACCAATCCACCTGATGAAAGCCCGTGAATTTTACTTTTAGATCCTTTATTTATTTTTAAACTATTTTATTTTCATTTTACTTTTCTCATAATATTTGACTAAATAAAATATATTGAACAGGCTTTGAATGAGTCAGTTTGATACCTGTTTAAGAGACAAGCTGAGAGAAAAGTTCTTACATGAGTAGTTTTACCAAAAGTTGAATATGAATGGAAAAATATGATTCATGTGAGTCTCTGTTAACTATATGATTATTTCCCTCAGCCTGTACATGAAAGTGGGCAGCAATCTGGATGAGTTAATTCTGAAAGGTGAGAAAAATTTTTGAAGGCGTCAAAAAAATTGAACATTTTCAGCCAAAAATGTTCATTTTGGCAATGGGAAAAAAAAGCCAAAAACAACAAAGCAAAAACACAGTATAACTTACCATCTATTTAAAAATAAAGTAGCTCTCATTTACCTTAAATTTTCTGAACTGAATTCTGACTCCAAGAATTTCAGAAACTGGTCTCTTCCCACAGGGTCTTTCAAAGCTTCATCCATGCCAAATCCCCATCGTTTCACCCTCTGCTGTCCTGGCTCTTTGCTACAGAAGAAAAAACAACAGAACCTGAAGTGAGCAATACTTCAGTATTCTAACAATCTGCGTTCATAATTTAGACTAAGTCAAAAAGTTCCATGGTTTTCTCACTTTTTAGAGTGCTCACATCTGTGCAATGTACTTACATAGGATGAAGGTAATACACAGAAAAATAAAGATAAGCCTGGAAACTGGTTACTGTAACATTTCATGCAGATTTATTAATCTATAGCATTTTCCATCTTACAAAACTGTAAAACTGGAAAGACAAAAAGGCTACTGCATTGCCCTTCTGCCTCAGTATTTTCCTGTAGTACCTCTGTCTGAAATCTTCGCATTTCCAGAAAAGCGTGTTATACTACCTTACTTCCAAGGAAGAAATAAAATTATATACCTTGCCTCCAGTTCCCAGAAGGTGGTGTCATCTGATATCCAAGGGTTTGAGGGATCAGGGGGCACAAGAAAAGGATCATATTCCAAATACTGCTCTGTATAAGCTAATAGACTAGGGGGAAAAAAGCATCAAACATTGTCATGTCAGGAGGAGAAGAAACCTGATCAGATTACCCCAGTCAACAAGTTACCTTGCATCAACTGAACCATGATAACTATGTGTGCACACAGTCAGAAGGCAGCTACAAGCTCAGGATGAAACAGGTTTGCTCAAGCCGTTTGAAAGTGAACCACTGAAGAAGGAGGGGTGGCTCAGGTCTACCAAGAGTAGAAATAAAATAAGCTTCCCTAATACTTCCACATAGCTCCATTTAAGGTTCCTTCAGGCACCAATAAATTAGATCATACAATCTCTTCCATGCACATCTGTTTTCATAAAGGAACATGTTTTACATCCCTGTTGTTCTAATTATCAGTTTCCTTAAAATCTGTTCTAAAACACTGCATGTTACTCAGCTTATATTTATTGGCCCTGCAGCTGCTAGTACTCCTTTTATTTTCTCTTAAATTTAATTTTTATCTTTATTATTTCCTAATCAAAGGACACTATTCCCAGTTTTATTTTTTAAAAAATAAATCAAAATTTTTCACTTTTTTTTTTATATTCAGGAATTGGTCTGACTCAGTTGTACACACTAAAAACTTTGCTTGTATTCTGGTTATTTATATTTCCCATTGTCCTTATTTATGCTTGCTGTTTCCTTTGGCCTCATAATTTTTGTAAAATTATTGACAAGTGAGGACAACTATTCTTTCTTTTCAATTCCTATTATATTTAGTATACATTATATTTGTACTCCTCAGCAAACAAAAAAATCTCAACCGGCTCTTTTTATAAATAAATGTTTATCTGTATTTTCCTATGTATGCCCACATACAAATATGTAAGTAGCCATATATGCACAAATGTTTATGAGAAGATGAAGACCCATTTGTATTTGGCCTATTTCCTTTACTAAGCCTGTGCAGCTCAATTTTCTGCAATGTTGGGATTTTTGTCTTATTTGCTTTCTAGCCCCTTCCTGACAAATTTTGGTCTTATTTGGAGATAGATTCCTACTAGTGTTATATCTCTGACACAAACTGAGCCCAAACTCACTTTGATGAAACACTGACTGAACTCCATACCAGTCAGTTCCCTTGCTTCATCAGTGATTACCCTTTTGAAATATCAAAATAACCCCAGATCTATTCCCATTTAGCCTCCCTGCCAATGAAAGGTGAAACCTGTGATCACTTGGTCAGAGGTTCTTTCAGTGACTCCAGTTTATCAGAAATGTATCAAGGAATATCTGGAATATTTTTATCTTTAAAAGAACTTCCTACTTCTCCACTTAAAGTAAACTCTCAGCTGTTATTTCTATGACATCTGAGCTCCCATGTCTCTCTTTGAAGAGCTATTTGCTGTGAATAGTTCTTTGAAGCTATTTCATAAAGACATTTTTCCCAATAGTTATCAGTCTAATTGAAAAAAATAGAAAATGTGACAATATACATACCTCTCTGCAACTTTTGACATTTTTAATCTATGTCTGTCTAATTGCATTTGCCAGTGCTTAATCTGCAAGAAAGGAAGGCAAAGAGTTTTATGAGTAATTTATTGCTTGACTCTATTTCTATAACTTTTTTTATTAGGGCTGTAATTGAACCTTAATTTATCCTAGAGCATAGAAGAGAAATAGATCTGAATTAAAACAACGTTTCACTAGTGTAGCTCTAAAATAAATGGAAGTTTTCATTAAAGAGAAAAGATCATTCATAGACAAAAAATGGTCCCAATATAACATTTTCCCTAAAAGTTTGTCAACAGAAATCCAATTAGCATTTTCTTAGATTTTTGAGGAGAACTAATATTTCTTCAGACATTTACCTTCTCCTGACTCCAATACCTCAGGAAAGATTAACAAAGTTTTAACAGTAGATAAGTGTGTGAACCTATACATGCATACATGGCGTGCTAAGTATACCTCCAAGCCTCAAATCAGTGTTGAAAGAAGAGCAAGCTGTCAATAGCTAAAGGGGCTAATGGGCTTAGCTATACAATGAATCCATTCAATGGCCTACTTCCCACTGTCTTTAGGTGTTTAATGCATAATACAAAAAATTCAGGTTTTGTCTCATTAGTTTTGATGAAGTTACATGCCTAATCCATATACTTTGAGACAAGGAAAAGGTTTATTAAATGTTTGTGACAGCTGTTTTGAATAACTTCCCAGTTATAATAATTTTTGAGTTTATACCTAAAAAGTTATTTCCTAAAAAGTTTATTTAAAAGTACATATTTGTAGTTATGTTCCAAACCTCTTGGTGTAGTTCATCTTCTGTGGGTGGCTTAGTCTCTGGCACTGGCATGTGCGTAGGGCTATGACTTCGAATGTCATTTTGTAAGCCATAGACAGACTATAAAAAAAAATATGGAATAATGATGGTTGCTTTCAGACAATGTTTTCCACACACACATAGTAACTGTCATGGTTTAGTACATTGTGCTCAAGAAGTTAGCCAAAATCATCTTTCCCTAAAGAAACTGCAATAACACATGCACTCAGATATAACTGTGCTTCTGCCCGGAAGTGTAAAATAAAGACTCCCAAACTCCCACAGTTCCGTAAAGCCACACAACAAAGGATCTACTTTTATTAGGTCTCTATATTAGCATCCTAGTAAACATGGGGAATGACACTGAGAGATGCTATTACAGTAAGTGGAGATGACTGGTAGGTGGAGTATCCTGAGAGGTACACTAATACACCGATTATTTGGATGACTTCCAAAATGCAATTACTGTCTGGTAAATTACACTAATCTAGACCTTTCACTACCATAGAAAAGCCAAACTAAAACTTTCTGTTATACTCTGAAACTCTGTGGTTTCACTTTCCTTCTTAAAACATACTTTTCTACAGGTCAACATGCAAATGCACCTCAAAGGAAGTACTTTAAAGTGGGAGTCAATCTACATGGTTATGTTGCAAAGGATTTAAAAGTGTTGAGCCAATCCATCTGTACATCCCTAGAGAAGTTACACTGTAATTATAACCTAATTTAGATAGAGCTAATTTCTCCCATAATTTCCAGTCACCCATTTTAGGCATAACTATAAAACAGAGACATCCTTTTCATTAGGACTGGGACAAGAACTGCTGTTAGAGTTTACGCTGAATTTTTAGGTTTTTTTTCCTTAATTACTGACAGAAACATTTTAATATGCTTTATTCAATCTACTGAACAACATGAATAAAGCATTCAAAAATGAATTTTATCTTCCAAATCTCTTTGTATTTCTCCAAAATCTTATGTGATAGCATTCACTTAGCATTAGCAAATTTGTTAATACTAATTAACTAAGAGCTTATGAAATATTAACATATGTTCATGCATTTGTTCCTTGCAGCTGTAAGAAAAAGTGCTTTAAGAAATTATGGAAATTCTTTCTATAAATTTCCCCCACCTCCTGCTGTTGATATAATAACCATACTTACCTTTCTTGTTTTATGTGGATTTCTCATTCTTGAAGATTTTTTTATATCCACTTCAGTAGTGTTTACACAGCCAGGCTATTAAAAGAAAGAGAAAGGAAAACAAAAGGCTAAATCTGTGAAGAAACTTCTCTGAGCTACTCCTCTTCAGTGTGCAAGAAAATGTGAAGTGTGAAAAACTTCAATTCCCCACCATGAAATTGAAATAAAATAAATTGTCAAGATAATGGAAACCAGTCTGTTTCTGCCTTGGTTTTGCCATGGAAGCTATTCATTACATTCTAGCTATCCATCTAAGGAGCATGATTGATCTAATGAGATAAAATACACAGAATTGTGCAATATTCATATCAGCTGTGAACTTCAGGTTCACTTCAGGAGCATCTTATTTTGGGTCAATTTTTAAAGAGGATCTTCTTTTAAAATGAAATGGGAAAAAAAAAAAAAGGAAAAAAAGAAAAAAAAATAAAAGGAAGAAAAAGTACCAAAATGGAATTTGTTTCTTAAAAAAATAAAAAGAAAAAAGGGGAAAACCCAAACCAAAACAACAAAACAGGCTTCTGCAGCCTAACCAGAAGACTGACTCTCTAAATAAAATTACTCTCAACACATCAGATTTGGGTTTCAGTGGGTCATTCTCACAACTCTGTGGCCTCCCAAAGCACACAAGTACTCTAGTTTCTTCTAATTCATCTTCCTTTGACACTTCTGTCTAAGTACAAAATCTATGTGTAAATCTGGCTTTTACCCATTGCTGGAAACAAATAACAAGAAGTGTTTTTGCTCTCAGGTGAGTTTTGTCTGTTGATTTTAGAGGGATTACATTTGACACTGAGTGAAAACTACAAAATCTGCTCTGTAGTGAGAGCAGATTTTTAGTGAAAGAAGGTTGGGGTTTTTTAATGGAAGTAGCTAGATATTGAATTTACTTGCCCAACAGCCAAGCTTATTATTGCTTGTAATGATACTACCTCTGTCTTCTTATCATAATGGAAGATGCTTGATGTGACTGTAAATTTAATAAGACAAAATTTTTAAAAAATTAAATTTCTTATATAGGCTAAGAAGTTCTTATACTGCTAAGAAAAAAATAGCTTTCATTAAACAGAGCCATGGTACTTTGCCTCTGGAAAATATTCTAAACAACAGACTGATTTTTTTAATCCAGTATAGTTCTTTTAAATTAATAAAGAAATAAGTTTCTGTTTTAAAGTAATAAATTAGTGTGCATTTGATCATATAATATTTGAAGTAGAAACAGTTCCTCATTGCTAATGATAAAAATAGACAATATTCTTAAGACTGCATCTGACACACTAGAATTGTGATGGTACCCTTTGTGCTGCTGAACAAAAATGGGAGGTTTTGAACTCAGAAATAACTTGCAAGTCTCAAAGAAAAAGGTTGAAAAATACGAAGTTCCTCGTGATGTTCAATTTAAAAGCAGAAAGCAATTTCCCAGAGCAGTATACTGAGATACAAAGTTTAAAAAAACCAAGTGCATCTACTTTAGGATTACAGCAGCAGCTGGCAGTGAAGAAGGCAGGAACTTTAACAACATGTATAGCCTTTGAATGTAACAATTTGAATAGCAGGCACACTTACATAAGGCCCAAACTGTTATTTGTTCAGTTTTCAGTTATGGTTTGTTAAAAGCATGTCCTAAAAATGGAGAGGGGAAAAAAAAAAAAAGGAATAAACCTCATAAAAATAAGAAGCCTCTTATTTTTAAAGATTTCAAGCCCACCAGCAGTAAATTGGTACAGACAGATCTTGTTGCCTGGGTAACTTACATGCCAGAATTGTGCAGATTGGTGCAAGAGGGACAAGAAATTCTGGGAGACTTTTACAAACGAAACAAGGGCAAAGCTTTTGTTGGTTGCAAAGAGGCCCAGACCAGCACTGACTTTCTACAGAGCTTAGTGGATTCTTACTGACATCGGGCTCTTTAAAACCTCTCACAGTGAAGTGAAGTTGCCCAGGCAAGAGCATGCAGGAGAAGCTGTGGGTGGAGAGGCTGGACCAAGGTGGGACTGAAGAGAAGCTGACTGGGAGGAGAGCAGCCCCAGGAAGGCGGAGGCAGGGAAGCATCAGGGAGAAGCTTCAGCGCAAAATGGGAGTGACTAAAGAGTGTATCAAGTACTCTGACAACCTGGGGTAACAACAGGAGCTTACGACATGTATTACTACCTCTATACAATACCATTCTCATAATTTGATTTTAATTATATGACCCGAAGTACCTAATGTAGTTTGGGACACAATTTATGTTTTCTTCTCAGCTGAAGTATATTTATTAAACAACACATGATATGAGATGGGTTTTATAGTTTTTCTGATGCTGCCAAATTTCATCTGTCAATATTTAGGAGTAAATATGAAACACCTTTTCAATTAAAATAAACACAAAAAGTTGCATTACATGAACATTTTGCTAAAATAACTCAGTCTTTGTGGGAAAATCTTTGCTGGAAAACATTTAATTTTATTTGTATGCCCTCATTAACATAATGTGTTTGAATACAATTATATCCAGCTGCATTTTCTTTTTGTGTTGTTTTTTTAACTGTACTAGCATAGTTCAAATAGTGAGATGCCTGTCAGAGTGCTCTGCTGCAAGAATCCCATTTAGTGTGTGGTATATAATTTGCATACTAATAGTGTAAATAGTTTTCAAACAGATTTCCTGGAAGACTTGAGAACTCTTCTATATGTGTAAATAGAGTGCTTATTTCTTTCAGGAGTAATATCCTGTGTGAAAACAATTTCTCCCCAACACACACAGAGGAAAGCCTTGTGACCTTGAAATTATCATACAGCAAGATTGTGACCAGGGCAGAATCTGGTCCTCATCAATTTTTAAATATCTAAGTGAAATACTGTCATATTTTCACTTAGTTTTTTTCATCTATCTATTAACATGTACTTGTCTCAAAGTACAAATGCCTTTGTATTAATTTACATCAAAGGACAGGTCAGTTCAGTTGTGACAAATTCACCATTGATATAAATGGACACAGATAAATAATATTAAAAAACCCCCACACATAGGGGAATTTCAATCCCTACTTCAATTATTGGATAACAATGTTAGTATGAATCCCAAGCAGCACCACTTCCTATTGATGCTGTCAAGGAGGATGCATACCAGGATTCTGCTAAGATACACAAAAGAAGGAAGAAGCCTTGCTTTGATCTGGCTATCATCGGCATTTGAAGCAATAATCTGAAAGTATGTTGAGTTTTAAAAAAAAAAAATGCATTTGATATTAATGTTCTATCTCTGATAACTGTGTCAACAGTGAATATATTAATTAAGCCCTTTTAATAATGCTGCAGTGTATTAATTTTAGGAAACCTGTAACAACTCTTTGGAAGAATAAATTATTTACATAAAATGGCATGCCTGAGCCATGGTACATTTCTGTCCAAGCAGTGCAGAGTATGGAGTATTTATAGTCTGCTTGGTATATAAAGTTGCACACTCCAAGTACCCTTTTTACTGCCTGGCCATATACCCCCAAATCCACAGCTGTTAATGCCTTTTTTGTGTAAAAATGTCTTTGCTATGATGTAGTTCTAAAAATTGTGAAATGCTCAACAGAGAGTAAATTAATATTTATAATTAGGCCAGCTGAAGTTTTGATGTCTTTTTTTTGATTTCTCACAGAAGATGGCAATTTAACTGTGAATCTACTTAAGCCAAAATAACCAGAAGTTTTCTTGTATCTGAGACAAATATACCCCTGTATGTGGGAGGTTACAAGTTCATGCATTCCGATAGGCTGGGAACTGTTTCTCTGTGTTGCTGCTCTGTAGGAAATCATCTGAAGGAGAAGCTGAACATGAGTCAGCAGTATCTCTTTGCAGCAATGCAGACAAGCCACATACCCAGCTGCATTAGCAGCAGCTTAGCCAGCAGGCAAAGTGTTTATTTCTTTCTACTCGGTATCACAAGGAAACTTCTGGAACACCAAGACTACTTTTGAGCCCCACAAACAACACAAGAAATATATTTCAAATTGGAAAATCCAGTGGAGGAACATACTTTTTTTATGCTTGCAAAAGGGGAGAGCTAACTGCTGCTTTTTGTGCCTACAGAGGGGCTTAGAGAGATAGACCTTTTCCAAAGGTGCACTGTGAAAAGACAGGAGACAGTAATCTGAAAATGCAGTAAAGGAACTTCCAGTCAGCTATAAAGAAATGTACTTCACAATAAAAGTAAGAGAAGCTGTGGAATGTCCATCCTTGGTGATTTTCAAAGCTTGTTTAGCCCAAGTGCCTGAACAATCTTATTGCCTTATTGCCTGAACAACCTTAGAAGTCAGCACTGGTTTCAGCTGGAAGTTGGATAAGGAGACCTCCAGAGGTCCCTCTCAGCCTACACTTCTGTGGTGCAGCCTACTCTTCACAAGCTGCAAGGAATGAAATTCAAATAATCCCCTTTACAGAACATTCCAATCAAGTGTTCACATTGCTGTGAAATTCATCTCTCTGCCTTCCCCACTGCATAACAGCAGAGTGGAAAAGACTGGTATTTGCTTCCTTACTGCTGCCCCTGCCCTGCAGCAGCCTGTGGTGCATTCTCAACCCATACAAACAAAACTTGGGTTGATTTAAGGAAATATAATTTCACAGTCTTTTTAGCTAAAAATACATAGGTGCTATTTAAAATAATTACTCCATTTCAATATGCACACCCATTTATTCAGAGTTCATTAAAGCAGTAAATATTTAGGTAGATTGATTCACATATTTATGCAATTTCATTGCATTTCAGTGTCAATACACTGTGAAATAGATATTTTTATTTATTTTGCAGGCATGAACTAACTTGTTAGGTGTAATTGCAAAGTAAAAAATTTCAAGATCTCCAGTCTTTCAGAATTTAATGACTTTAAATTTAAATTATGGACCTGGGTAAACACATGACAGGTAATCTCTTTCACTGGAAAAGATAAAGTCAGACACACAAACATAAAGAAAAAACAGAGACTGAAAATTTTCTTTTACATTATGTGAAATAGAAGATTATCATAAAAAAATAAGCTTAAAATTTGAGATTTTCTGAGTGTCAAATGTTAAAGTTGGATTCTGCAACAATCTATTCTGCTATTTCTGTCATTGCTGCTATTCATGTCATTTTTTCTAGAAGTCTTCTAACCCTCAACAGTAACTATTCAGATCACTTTCCAAAGTAGAGAAAAGAAGCTAATTAGGCAGTGAGTGATAAGCAGAACAGCAGAGTTCATTTTTATATGTAGGTTTTCTATTCCAGTTTACTTGTGCAGCTCTCTGAACAGTGCATAGTTAAAAACCAAGATTATTAAAAAGAAATGGAAGATTACAAAATAAAGGAATGAGGGAAACAAATTCAGTGGCATTCAGCTGGGAAAAAATCAAACAAGTTACTAGCTGGAAAAATACCCATTTTGACTCTGGGATAGATTTTTTTTTCTCATACATAGTCTAGCATCAAAAGAGACATTAAAATCCTATACTGAGTAAGTTGTCAGTAATGGCTAAAACTGAGGGTCTCATAAAGCTACACAGGCTACATTCTCCTGCACTGCATCAATTTTTCATTTCACTGAGATGAAAGTTATTCAAGTGGGCAGAACCCACTAAGGATTACAAGGAAATGTTGAGGTTTAGGTAATGATTATCACTGTATTCTGGGATTTTACCTCATTTTACACACTTCAGGCTTAACAAATAGAGGCTTTTCCAGTGGAAGAGCTGCACTATTAAAAACTTTTCTGGTGCAATAGAAAGTCTCAGAGGAACATTCCAAACATACTGAGTACAAGTGGTCAGATCTTTTAACAGGATTTTGAAAAATGGCTGTTATCTTAAGGTCCAGTCAAAGGACAGCAAAATTTCAAATTCAGATAAAAATTTCAGAAGATGCACTTTTAAAAAATGTAGCTCACTTTATAATTAGACATCAATGAACCTCAACTTAGTGATGGAAAAAAATAAACCCAGAAGTCATAGGTGCCAGAACCTGCAAATACGTAGGACTATGCACTGATAGTTCTGCTAGGGGAGATCTCACCAGCCCCTGTTATACCACCCAAGGCAGCAAAGACAAACCAGTGATCACAGGGACTGGGCTACAGGAACCACTTCCTTTTGGTTAGAAAAAGATACTGTTACTTAAAACTGCAGAAACTAATCATGGGGTTAATTTACAATGAGGTAGGTGCACCTAATCTGAAACACTCTTATGAACTTTATGTTCCTCCCTAAAAGTGTATGTTTTAATTACTATTTCCATTTGGTTCAGCAGTTCTGTGAAACTAACTTCAAGAAATCAAATGCGTGAACACTAGGACTTGACAACACCTCTGGTAACAAGATCCCAGTAAAGCAGCAGATGTCTGAAGAAAGAGGGAAAATATTAGTCTGAGTTCAAGCATTATGACACAAGTGGCAGATTTTATTTTTTCATTATGCAGCATAATCTCATAACTACAAACTCTAAATTGGATGGGTCTAGCTACTAAATGATTGTATTTTATAAATTATAGTACTTAGAGTTTCATACACATGTATAGTAGTATGAAATATGAAATTATCATATTATATGCTACTTGTTGTAGTACCATAGTCCAAGCTTTTGCACCATTAATTTTAGTACAACTATCTCTCTGAAAACATGCCCTTTTGATTCAGTTGTGCGACTGACAAACAAGCAATGTGACTGGACTTCCATCGCCTGCTATTAAATCACAGTACTTTTGTGGAGGTCTCACTTATATTCTAGTTCTAACACAGAGAGACTAATATTTGGAATACAGTCCAACAGCTATGGTAATCACAAATGTAAATTGTAATAAGTATATAACTTTGATGACTCTTTGGAAAGAGCTCCTATCAAGACTTCACCTCCCTATAACTCCAGACCAAGCTTCTAAAATTAGCCCATGATGTTTTCCTACAGACTCTTTTCTGTTAGAAATTACCTCCTCTCTGAAGTACAGCTATATCTTTCAATTACCACCTATGAAACACAATTTTTAGGAAGCATATTCCAAGATTCTTCCCAAGTATAGATTCTGTACAAGCATGATTCACACTTTATTTCTAAAAGCCTCATAAATTTACCAGATAATCAGGGCAAAGTTATTAAAACCTGCTTGTTCTACTGACTCATTAGATATTTTCAGTATCTACAGTCTTTTCATTATGTATGTGTTATGCTTCTAAATACTATCTTTTTTTGGAACTCAGGATAGGGTAAATAATTGCAATGTACGGGTTCAGTGTGACACTAAAGTAAGTGAATACAAGTTAGAATTGGACTTGCATAGAATAACCTCAAACTTGTTCATATTTGTTAATACAAATCTTTTTTTAAAACATGTAATACATCTGTCAATATGCTGCAAGCATACCTGAAAATAGTGATCTACAGTCAAGTAGTGGAATGGAAACAAATTAGTTATACATAGCTTTACTGCTAAAACCAGCCATCAGTTGCCAATAATGTAAAACCTACTGGCTTTTAATTAAGTAAATAAAAGCTTTTCATTTCTTCTTATTCATTTATTGGACTGATATTTCAGGCCACAGAATGTTCAGTGTAAAATCTTATTTAGCTTCTTCCTTCAAAGGAAGGGATTGTCTTAATTCACAAGAATTAATAAAAAACTTTAGGATTAAGTTGGGATTAGGCATTCTCTTGTGTTGAAGGTTTCAGTAGAGAATTATGCAGATAGCATAGAATGAATTTAAATGTTCAATAATTGTCCTCAACAGCTAATTTCATTTTGACTCATTAACAAACAGAGATAAATAATAAAAAAGTTACAGACTCATCCGTTAAACTAAAATGAATGAGCAATAAACCTTATTGTGTCATATAATAGAAATATATTGATGGAGAAATAATGAATTTTGGATTTATGCATAAATTAAACATACTGTAGAGAACCCTAGATGGAGAACAGAAAACTTGCCATTGGACCATTGCCATTATCCACATCCTTTATTCAAGGATTAATTTAGAGATCACTGACTGCTACCAAAATAACAGTAGTTCCATTGTTGTTCTGCAAGGGACCTAATCAAAACACAGAAAGGTGTGATATTAACGGATAAAAGTTCTACTATGAGCTGTTTTTCTTATTTGAACAAGACAAATGAGTTCAAACACCATCAGATAAAGGAGAGACATTTGATCAATTAATTTGATCAAACTTTAATTATGTTTGCAGCAAGGTAAAACTCAGACGACTTTCAAACTGAGATGTGAAGTCTCACTTAGTATAGACTTTAGAATCACTTAAAATGTCAAAGATTTTTAGCATCTTTCCAAAATAAAGAAACCTACACTGCATCCATTTCCGCTTTATACTTATTTGTCTTCTCAAATTAGAGTTCAGACATTTTCCCTGAGTAGTATCAGGCACACAAGGAACTCCACTGGCTGTGCAAACAAAAGACCTTTTTGAAACAGGAGAGACACAGAGAAATTTTCAAGGAATATAATACTAATAAATGAAACCATAAAATGTACCCATAGGGGATAGAACATCTTGAACCATGACATTGATCCTCATGTTCTTACATACTTGGTTATTTAAGGACAGATGTTGTTGAAAGCTGAGGTTTCACCTTAAGAGAACAAGATTATTGTATTTTTTTTTAATTGTAGTCTGTCACAGAATTACATAATATGCAAAATGCATAAGAAAAGGACATTAAAATTTAATTCTGGAGACAAATCATATGAAATCAAACAGGAAGTTGTACCCAAGAAAATACTACTGCACTGAAGTTCTATATTTAATTATTTTTGCAAGTTGATTTAATTTCTAATTAGCTTTGATTTATGATATTCTGTTTTCAGGTTTGTAGTGACTGGTTTTCAGAACCAGAAACTGCACAGAAATTAGATCCATTGTTTTTATTCAAGTGGTATTTCAGGAGCATTAATTTTACTTAAGGCTGTATTAAAATTATTTTTGTGCATATGAAGATTACAGTATTTGCGACACTATTGCACAAGGAAACTTGTAAATTTATCTGTTTTCTTGCCCCTGTGCTAAATACTTTGATTCATTATTGCTTTCTCAATACTTTTTTTTTACCCCAAAAGGCAAGAAACTGCTGTTTTACAGATTCTATACAGAAGAAATTTAGGTTATTCACTTGAAAATAAGTGGCAACAGAAAAGTCTAACATATCTCTGAAAATGTTTATGGCAAATACAGGCGACATTTAGAAACTAATTATTTGTCTTTTGTCTAAGAAGGTCTTTGACAAAATGCTTTGGATTAAAGCAGCAAATTTTATTCCCACAGATACAAAGATGAATGTGTAAACATTGCAATTATAAAAAAAATTCCTCATACTTACTTCTTCAGGTTATTTTCCTAGTTTCACACAAAACTGGGTCTTACTCAAAACCAGATGGTTGTATCCTTTCTCTTGGTGTCCTTCTACCATCTCATCAATTAACTATTTCACAGCTTGTGAGCTGTCAATTTTAACTTCCAAAAATTTGTTTTGTTGCACCGTTGCAAAAAAACTTGGCTTCTTTTTCCCCATCTGCCCCACCATTACTCAAATATTAGACTAAATAAAAAAATGCTCAAATGTGTGAGTACAAAATCTTCTACAATGGTCTTAGTTAGCAGGTCAGCTAGAGGGTTTGTAAATATGTGCCTCAACTACATGCAAGTATGGATCATAAACATTATAACCATTTTTTTGAAATTAAAGCATTGTACAAGGTTTTGTTTCATTACCAGAAGGGCAATTATCTGAGAATGAAAATTCCTAGTTTGGCTGCATTCCCTGTCTGCTGTAGAGGTCCCTTGTAAGGATATATGGTCAAATAGGTGCAAAAGAAGACATGAAAATTATATGTATATACATATCACCAGAGAAGCTGGAAGGCATGATCCACATTTGCTTTCTGAAGATGTTTAAAAAATTTTTGAAAATATTAAGAAAAAGCAGAGAGAAGTGTTCTCTGGCTAAACAAGTGACTGGCCCAGAAGAGTCTAGCATGGACTGTGAAATGCAGGCGTGCACCATCCAATCCAAGGTCAATTCACTGTTTTGAGAAGCCTCTGATGCTAATCTCGAAGGACAGGATGAAATAATCATTAAAATACAAATGAACCCACTGCCTGGCCCTCAACACCTGGTAATGTGACCCACCAGGTTAGATGGGTATGTTAGTATGTTCAGACCCCAAAAAATACAATAAAAAATAAAAAAAAACCAGAGAAAATTAAATTAATGGACATAGAGTCTCATAAAAAGAGAGAGAAGCAAAAGCTGTGGGATGTGTGATGATGCTCAAAACAACTGTTTTCTGAGTTTGGTGCTAGGAAACAATGGCAAGGAACACCCAAATCCAGAAATGATACATATTTCTGAATTTTATAACAACAGTAAATTATCATAAGCACACCTTTGATCTTAATATTACTACCTGTCCTTACTAGACATACTCACTCCAGATACTTCACTGTCCAGTATTAAATCACACAAATACTGCTGTTGTTTTTCAAAAAATCATAGAATCATCTAGGCTGGAATAGACCTTGAAGGTCATCAAGTCTGGTGCTTATCAATATTTTATATCCATTGGTTTCCCAAAGAACCAAAATAATCACCATAATCCTGCAAACCAGTAACTGTAATGGGAGTAGAAGTCCTGTGGATTTGGTTTAAACAAGTTATAAACAGCAGAATGGAAGAACTGGCTCACACTGACTCATGCTCATGCTTTATCAAATCACACTATGACTAAACCATAGCCAGTGTTTAAACTTTGGAGAGGTTTACACACCAATGCAGTTTTCTAGCACATCTGTTGAGCATTTCCCATCTTCATTTTAAAAACAACTGCACAGAAACCTGCTAAATGTGACTGTAATACAACCAACATGGACCGATAGCAAAGGTCAGAGAAGCATTGGAGAAAACAAAATGCTTTTTGAAGTTTTTACATTACAAAGTATACGGGTGACTTTCAAAACAAAAGGATACTTCTCCCATTATCTTCTGAATCAATCTGAATCTCAGCAAGTATCCAAAAGGCCTTTTTTACTGCATGAGTGTAGAACTCAGGAAGAAAAGTGAATAATTTGTGGCATCAAGACATCAGTCATCTTGCTTGTTACCTAAAAGAGTTAATTTTAGAGCAAGCCACAGCTGCTTTACTCTGCATTTAGCGTGGGTTTGAGAATGTTTTAGAGGATTTACTGCTTTAGTATCTGTTTGTCCCTTTTCAACAAGTGTAAGATTATGGGGTTTAAAAAGAGATCGTAATTCAGGAAAGACAAAACAAGTTCTCTTTCAAAGACTTGAATAAGGAGCATGACATTTCTTTTTGAACAAAAGCAGCATCTCAATTTCTTTCTCCTGGAAGTAACTCACTTCCCCAACTCAGCTTGATTTGTTACTGTTTTTGACTAACATCTTCATCCTCCTAACCAATTTTTTCTTATTTCCACAGTCTATTATCAATAGAAGTTTCAAAATTGTGAAAATAATACACTTTCTAGGCAGGTGAAAAGAAGAGAAAGATTTTTAAGATATGTTTATTATGCCATCAAAAAGACAAATGCATCACTACATGAGAATAATACTAATTTCAGACCTATGCCAGATACTGGCTCTACCTTAGAAATAACAGCATGGACTTTATCCCAGGCCTGCTGCTCAGGATTGCAAGGGAGTTTATAAAGCTTTCCCTGACACAAATTGCCATGGTTTTGCTATGGCTGGTATCTGACCTAGTAAAATTAAATCCTGTTTGGGAATGTCTTTGCAGGCTGCAGTTATCTACAGCTGAAACTCAGCCATACTCTTTTTAACTGCAAGCTAAGATCTTTCCACATAAATCAGAAATTGGGATTTACAGAAATGACAAAGATTGCACTCCACATACCCTGAAATACACATAACAACCTCCATTCTCCTCAACACCCCCCAAAAAAACCCAAAACACCCCCACAGGGAAACAGCAATTAAATAAACATTGACATGGAAACTAAACAGCGACATAACAAAGCTCTTCTCTTAACTGTCTCTCAGAAGAAAATTGAGGAATAGATGATTATTTGAATAAAACTTTCCAAATGCAATTTCTCTGGCTCATCTCCAAGGTCTGAAGACCTAGGAAAAAATTTGGGTCAGCCAATCAAAAGTAACAGTCATAATGACTTTCGAGAATTTGTCTGTCTCTCAGACTGTGGCATAAATCTTCTAGAACTTCTGTAATCACCTGCAGGGTTGCCTTCAACTTGGGACCTATGAAACAACAGTGTATTTTGAGGCAAATGCTCTTTATGTGTCAAACCTTGGTTCATTTCCTTTATTTTAAACCTATGAGTCACAGTGACATTTCTGGTACCTAATCATCCTCTTTTTCTGCACTGCCATTCTCCTGGCTCCACTGCCATGCAGCTGTTCTTGGGTCTCCCATTCCTGTAGCGCACTACTGTACTGTCCTTTAGGAATTATGGTTTACTTCCCTCTTCTGCTCCTGTCATCAACTTAAAGTTGAAATAGAATGCAAATTTAATGTTCATAGTTTATATTGTTTAGTTTATAGTTTATACTGTATCACTACTGCAGCTGGGTCGGTAACAAATACAGCAATAAGCAACTAAGAACCAGGACACCTGCAAGAACACCCTGAAAAAATATTTATTTACTCACCTTCAATCAACCAACCAAACAAAAATAATGAAACATTTGATCCTCAAAATTCATTTTCAGCAAAATAAAAAATTACATTGGAGTGGATTTCGAACAATGTTGTCACTGCCCCTAATCTCTGAACTTTTATCAAAAGGTGAAACACTGTAAATAAAAATAAGCATTATACACAGATTCTCATCCAAACATTACCTTAAATAACTGTTTAAAAAATTTAGCTCTCCAGAGCAGCAGCATTTCTGTAAGTTTTTGGTAAGCCATTGTGGGGCTTGAAAATCCATTGCAAATTGTAATTAGCTCTATCACCCTCCTCTTTTCGGTCTGTTTGTGTTCTATCTTTTGCTCTTTTCAAAAGAAGCTTATTGTGACAGTAAATTCATAATAGTGTTTTCAAAAATATTATTTCAATGACTCTTGAGAAGAGCAGTTAAGCCAAAGCACGAGCCTCTCCATTCATCTATTTATATCTTCTAAAGCCAGGAGCCTACATTGCTGACTTTGCCTGTGATATTTCCTAGGTATGTTTACAGCCAGATTAAAAACATCTGTTGGACCAGGCAGATTTATCCACAGTTCAACCAAAGCCCTTAATCAGACTCAATTTCCTCTTGTCCTGGTCCCTTTTACTCTCTTGAAGCTTCAACAATTCATCTCTTCCAAACCTGAAAATAACATTCTCAGATTCAAAACCTTTAGATCTATTTCTGCAGCAAATATAAATATAAATATAAAAGCTCTCTGCACCTTCATAGGTCTCAGGTCCACAGATGTTTATTCCCTATGTAGTTCCAATCTACATCAGATGGAAAATTGCTTTCTGTTCTCCTTCCGTGTTTTATGTCAGTAGTTAGATAATAATGTCCCAGTCTTTTTTGCATCTATTTCCTGTGGTTGGAATCTTTCACATCAAGTTATTTTCAACCTGACATTCTAAATCTTTCTTAAAAATCCATTTCTTATACGACCACTTCAGTTCCACTGTCACAAATGTAAGCTGACCATGTTCAAGTTAATTACTTTTTATTTAACTTTCTCACTGCATTTTACTTTTCCACACATGTCATCACCTAATTTTACCTCCTCCACTAAAAGTAGCTTTCCTCAGTGTCTGAGCAAAAGATATAGTTCATATATGATTTCATTGGTAATGATAACAAACTGCATAAACAGGAAAAGAAAGCTTAACTCTAGGTAAGGGTAACCAATATTGCTCTGTAGTAAGGAAAAAAAAATGTACCGTTTAATTGGAATTATTGTAACAATTGAAATTCTTTTTCACAATTTTAGCACTCAAATATAGTTGAGTATATAAGAAACTTTCCTTTTTAAAGTTTTGTTTCAGATGGACTTTGACAAAGAACTCAGACAAATCTTGTTTAGACAGTGTGTTACTCCCACAGCTCAAAGCCAATATTTAACCTTCATGTACTTCAAAAATAGCTGGGAAACATAACTAGAGTGAAGTTAAAAGGCTTAGCAAGCAAAAAAAAAGACTAAAAAGATAAATAGCCAGACTTATTTAAGGGTATTTTTAGTTATGCTGATCATTTCAGTTGTGTGACTCGTACCGCAGGAAACATTTGAGATGATAATAGTCAAAGACAGGTACCTTCTGATTCAAGAAACCAGGCACAACACATCTATTCACTAAAAATCATGAACTGGATGCACACACATCTGAAGTCTACAATATCAGATTCATATAAACTCTAGATCATAAAAAGAGGGAGGTAAGCCCAACCCCTACTACTCTTTATTTGTCCCCAGGCTACCCCAAAGCTCCACACAAGCCGACATTTATCAGCAACCTTACTCACAAACCCAGTGGCCCTACCAGCACTCACCACTGGACGGTGAACATCCCAAAATGCTCGCTCCTGACTGTCAAGAATCTTCCTCTCTATCTTGTCTCTCTTCTTGTCAACCCTGTCAATGTCATAGGATATTGAAAAGAAACAGTGTTGAAAAGAGTAGTTTTAAACATAAAATGTGTCCAATCACTTTGCTCCCGAACCCTCCCTTCAAAAAGCATGCAAAACGAAAACTGCTCATCTCCAAAGGAACTTACTTTGCTTGTGCTTCAGCTTGCATAAAAATAAACTCCCATTTCCGAGCAAAAGCTCGCTGTAGCCTGGCCAAACTCTCCTGAAAATACATCACAATTTTAGTGGGTTAGGTTGAAGTTATTTATTCTTTAATAGCTTCTGGCTTTATCTTTCCCTCCTCTCCTTACCTTGCCCTCACCAAGATGTAATATAAGTCATGACATTTGTGTCAGTGTAAATGGACCTTACTTATCTGATATAAAGTTATTTCTTGACACCAAATAAGATGGAATACTTTTGAATGCCTCGACTATTTTAGTTTTGAAACTCTGATAAGAAGGGTAGATTCATCCTTCAGCAGAACATGGGATTTCTGAAACATTTTTATATGATGCATGCTATCTTAGCAATTTTGAAATAGTACAAAGAAACATCTTTGTTTTGAAAGTATGTAATAATGAAATATAACAGCAGTTATCTCCATACTGGATGATCCACATGACAATTCCTCATCAGTCATCTATGCAAATGGTTTCCACTGAACAGTGTTGGCTGCCATTTTTGCTAATATAGCCAAACCTTCACAGCTATCCTTATTTTTAAAAATGCAGACTATAGTTCTTCAATACTGTACAGGAAATATATCTATACTACAGCCTACTAATAGTAACAGGAAGAAAATCTATAAAATCATTGCAAAACTCTTTTTTTTGTTGATGATGGAACACTTTCACTCTGTCTCCAACAGAGCTTTTTAAATCTCTTCCCAGCTTAAACAGCAGCAGTATGCAGTCTTCTTAACAAAAAAGTGTTGTTTTTACTATATTTCTATGCATTGCAAATGTATCTCTGTGCCATAGTCATACTGAAAATGAAGACTACAAAAAGAGAAGAGCAGACTTTCTAGAGATCTTGTCAGTACCCGAAAAGGCTCTCATGGATTGTACACTGAAGAGGAGTTTTCTAAGGCATGTGAGTATAAAATTATAGTAAACTGAAAAACAAGCTTGTGCCAGAAGAAGCAATACAGTGTGTCAGCATGGTGCTGTGGCTGGAGTATATAGTGTGTTGGGAGGCCTGGCTGACCATCCTGCTATCAGGTCACAGAAGCACATCTGGACAGCTTTCTGCACAAAGACAGAGTTGTTTGTGAACTTATGTTGACATGATCATGAAAAATTCAGGAACTTTTTGGGAGTAGAGCTGGAATTCAAGACGTCTCTCTCTTTATTAAATGCCAGCCTCATCAGCTAATCCAACTCCCTCTTTTTCAGGCTCTTCCTGTCCCCAACTATCTTACCTTGCCCAAGGCACAGCACAAAAGGCACAGCACAACTCTCAGGGAGTAGGAATGCCTCTAGTCTAACCCTCTTTGCCTCTCATCTAGCTGATGGGAAAAGGCTGAAGTGTCAGCATCAGTTATAAAGAATGAGATTTACATTTCTACATCTATCAAGACTTTTTGGAAATATTGTCAGGGATCCTTCATTCAAACCTTAAATGATGTAGAGAAAAATTGCTTCCAAACACTCGTGGTGTACCTGGGATTTCTGAAGATTTGTGATTCAGATGTAGGGATCTAAGCAGAGTAAGATCAGAGATGGACTGTAATCTCAATGTTTGTCCAGTTAGCCTTCACTATTGTCTCTCAAACACCATTTAAGACTACTGAGCAATGTTAGACCCACAAGCTGGAAGAACTGGATAACTAATAGATTCTCATACATAATGCCCATAGTTCTCATGTTTAACATTATTTCACAGGCTTATTAGGCCCAGCAGAGAAATTTACTTTTTGCCAGGTACTTACAGCTTCATAGTCTGCTAGTTCTAGCCTTGCTTTGTTTTGCATTGTCCGCTTGCAGAGGTAAACAGCTGGAACAGAATAAAATAACGCAGAATTTGCTACTATCTCACAAACATGGCTGATCAGAAATAAAAGCTTCATGTCTGTTTTAAAGCTAGCTTTTTTTTGTTTGATTTCTCCCTTTGTTCTAGAAAGCTTTAAATATGGGATTAATGCTACCAGTATTGTAACTAAAATGATGGATCAGATACAGAGGTTTGTTAAATAATAATAAAATCTGCTTTATGGAACAGACACATGTGCAAAATTCATGAGGTACTTGAGGTCAGGGGATTTTTAATGGCCAGGGAACAAGCACATTAAAGAAAAATGGCAAAGAGATTTTTCAAACTGTGTGTGTATAAATCATAAAGCATAAGAGTTTTAGCAGGAGCTGCTGCTGTATTAGTCAAACAGGTTTTTAAGAACATGAATACATGGTTTTATTTCTTTTTACTCTATATTAAGAAAACATAAACTTTCAACCTAAGAAGATTTTAGCTAAAAAATAATTCCACATCAAATTCATAGTCTGCTATATCCAATACTTAAACAAGAAAATAATGTGAGACCAAAAAATGAAAAAAAAAAAAGTGTCATCTATTTCATATGAGAAAAAAATATTATTTAATTTATTTTCTAAATCCAAAAATCCTTCAGAACAACTGTCCTTCCTCTACTTCATTCAGACAGAGCAGAATCTTTGGTAATAAAATGCTGAAGCACATTTTCAATGGACTTTATTTAGCAGCAAATACTTTCCAGACAACTCTGGATATTTTACAGCTTCCCCCACCAGTGAGACAATGAGTGCAGCACAATTCCTAATTGTTCGATATTTACTCACTTCATTACTTCAGAGCAGTGCTTATGTGACATGGATGAACCTTTTTATCAGTGTAGGTAATAAAACCTTAACTTATCTGTTGTCTCTACACTCAGCAAAAAGAGTCCACAGTAACAGGTTGTGTTTAGGTCTACTATAGGAGCAAAACCTCTCTGGGACATAACTTCACAGAGGAACTTAATTCTTCCTTACTAGGAAGAAGGAGGTGCTCACTTTAGATATAGCTTTGAGTATTCAGGTTGTCAACCCAAATATAATTTAAGATTCCATGGATATATCTATTCCTGACAAGACACCTGCAAATGCATGCAAACCTATTCCAGTGAATGTTCTTTTAGTCAAATTGATTACAAGCACTTCTACCTGCAATTAAAGGTGTTACTTAATGTAAAATGAAGTTATATTTTAATGCAATTTTTGGCTTTTCTTCCCCTCCTTTTTTTTGTGTGTGTTATTTGTTCTATTTTCTGTCATAATATTGCACTTTCCACTCTCATAAGAAGCCATGGTCTCTTTCTTTATTCCCTGCCCCTCCATATACCCTCTGGTTCCAAAGCAGTTTCTGTGTCTACAAAATCTACAAAGACAGATAAATATCCACATCACACACAGCAGACAGATAGTTTTCAGATAGATTTCATGCACTGTAATATTATTATAAACTTACACTAAAGCATTGGCATGTGTGCTGAAACTTCACAAAAAGATGAGAGGATGAATTTTGGACTTTTTGTACCTAGGCTGCATTCACAATCAGTACACTGCTAAAAGATTCTTGAGGAGAGAGATGGTCTTTGTTGTTTAGCTTCTTTTACAGTGAAGTATTTTCCTTTTTTCCTTCAAAACTGGTAACTTCATTGAACAAGAAAAAAATTTCCTAAAGCCCCTTGTAAATATTAGCAATAAAATACACACTTTATGTGTATAGACAGTTCTGACAATTCCAGGGGTAAAAAATTGTCTACCAATTTAATATCACCTGAACAGAAACAAAAAATCTCCCTATTCCTGAACTTGATCAAGACTTTTAAACTACATTCTTATAGTCCCAGTACAGGCACTTTTAGTTAGTTTAGCTCTCCCTTGAGTCCCATTGTGGGAAAATTTTGGGATTATATTTCCTGCTTCCTCCTACAAAAATTCTTGTTTCAGAGATAGCTGATGGCTCGTCTTTCTGTCAGGATAGGTTTCATAAAAAAAGTATCTTCAGAGATTTCAACACTGGAGAAACAACCACCAGGTCACCAGGAG
The DNA here is from genome assembly GCA_013400175.1 of Phainopepla nitens. NCBI lineage: Eukaryota > Metazoa > Chordata > Aves > Passeriformes > Bombycillidae > Phainopepla > Phainopepla nitens. The sequence continues at coordinate 235,597 of VXBQ01012830.1, read as the reverse complement.
ACAAATTAGCTTGACACATTATTAATTTAATACTCTGTCTTCACTGTGTAACTCTACTGCAATTATTTTTGCTGCAGGATTCTTTTAATGACCCTCTTTGCTCCCAATCCATAGTAAAGAGTCCATATAAAGACGTTTGGTTTTCATTATGAGCATAACTTGGCCACAATGCAAAAACTCTTATTCATCCCTCAGACCCTTTCTTTTTAACTGAAATATCCAGATGCCTTCCCCTTCAGAGGAGCCTAATGGTTATAACACCTGTGGCTTGGATTCCTTATGTCAGAAATATTTCTATGTGCCACTGTGAATAAGGTAGAATACGCCCAAGGAAGAATTACTATGGCAAGCACAGCATATCCACTAGTGTAGAAGAAAACAGTGCTGGAGGACATTCCTACTCTGACTCAATTTACTGCTATTGCTATGTGCTAGCAATTACATCCTTACAAAAAGTGCATGTTTGAGCCTCTATTTAAGAGCTAACTGTACTACCACAAAAAACTGGCAGCAGTTCAGGAATTTGTGTTCACCAGTTTACACTTTCTCTACCATTTTATTTGGCTTATCTGTAAAAATTCAATAGCACATTGGAAATCAAGAATATGAAAATCATCCTCATTTTCAGACAGATTATTCGAAGATATAAATTTTTCTTCTGACTTTAGGACAATGAGATTTGAAATATGGATATTCTTACCTTTCACAGGCCCCACTCCTTTTCTGCACCGAATCACACATGAAGTAACTGTATTTGACCAGTAGCTGAACTTTGAGGATCTCAATCAATTTCCCTCTCAAAGCAGAATCAGGATCTCCCAGAATTTCAGCAAATTACAGCGTACAATTCCATGTGTTGACAGTGGTTTTACAGCTTCACAAGTACAGCATGCAGGAAGGATCTCCAACTAAAGCTCTCTATTTCTGTATATAGTTCTCTATTTAGCTATCCCACTAAGGTCCTGGTCAGGGCCCTCAGTATACCAAGGAGCTGTAATTCCACTGAGGAGCCCATCTAGGGACTGAAATGAGGCCTGTGACCAGGAATTGTGCTCAAGCCTAGCTACTTCCCCTGACACAGGCTTGAGCTGTGTTGTAGATTAATCTCTAACCAGCCCTGTAGCCTGCCCATGCTGCTACCTTACTCCTGCCTGCATTGTTATCAACCTACCTTCCCTTGCTTGCCACTTCCTGACAAGGATGCTGAAAAATGCTTACCATGGGGATGAATGATATGCAAGAACCAGGGTCTGATTAATAACCTCAATTTGCTAATTATGGACTGCCTTATGCACTCTTATTTTTAGAGCCAGTGTATCCTGATGGATTTTGCAATCAACATAATTGCCTCTAATAAAGTGAATTATGTATTAGATGCTATAGCTTGTGCTTTAGAAGTGACTGATTTCCATGAGAGAACCGATTCACCAATAATTTTAAAGGCCATATTAATTTGTAACATTTCCTAATGAAAGATGGTCAGTGCTGTTTATAAATGGGTATTTGAACAACAAACCAGTATTGAAACACATTTCAGTAGCTGTGAAGTAAATACTAGTCTACTAGCTCTTGAAAATTCTGTTCAGACATTCACAAAATATGGCAATCTGAGAGTTTCAAGTGAGACTATAAAGCCAGAGTTGCATAGACAGGATGTCTGTATTTCCCCTCTTGCAAGTTTTTAAACTATTACATCCCCCAAAAAAACATTTTCATAGTTAGCTACATTTCCTATTCTTCACTGTTCACTTGCACCTGAAAGCTCCTAAGAAACCTCTATAGATTTTTTTTTTAGATACGATCATAGAGATTATGACAGGTTTCATTCTAGACTCAAGAAACTGGACTGAGTACACACTTACACAAAAAAACCACGAAAAACCAAACCCTGAACTTTCACCCAAAACCCACTCTGGCGAGTTTTATCTTGTCTAAACAGGGGCTAAATATTCGCTTTTGCCACAGTGGAGCAAAGGCCACTGCTAAATTCAATGGAAGTTCAACTGGGCCTCTGAAGACCACAGACACCTACATACACACATGTACACAAACTCCTTCCATAATTGTGCCAATGCCAGTGGTGTCACAGTTTGATTCACTCCAGATGGTGAGCATGCTTTCAGTGAACAATCATTATCTCCACTGAGGCCAGGTTAAACTTATGTACTCCCTGGTCAAAATCCTGTTTTCAGAGTCTGTGTGTATAAGCCTAGACTGTATCTAAAGAGCAAAGAAAATAGCAAGTATTGAAAGGCCTAAGGGTTTCAATGTGCCCTGTGGTCGGACAGTTATCCCTCTATATACAACTGCCTGCTTCAGACGGAGAATTACAGGACAATCAGCACAAAATGTGAGTGCAGGATGGAAAGCATGAAATTAACTTTTTTATTTAAACATTGGCATTTCTAGAGCTATTTCATACCATCTTTAGGTCACCTCTGCTCTTAGTCAATAGAAAAAAAAAATGCCCTCAGCAACAGCTATTGAGTTTCACTTAGTCTTTAAAATGGGTTACCACAGAGCCCTGTGTATCTATATAAGAAACATACTCTTAAGTAATTGCTAATAAAATTAAGTTAGAAGGAAGATCATGATCAGGTTTATGTACATTAAACTGCCGAATAGTCAAAACCTTAAGTTATGAAACACTTCTCCCCCTCTCTACTCTTTACTCTTTGATCCTATTCTTTCCTATTACACTTCAGGAAAGCAATTTGATTATAGATTTACACACACAGAGGACTTTGTTACATAAACAAAGGGCAAGAAAGAAATCAAATTTCAAACTACCAAAGAGATCAAGAATGAGAAAAAGGCCAATTCATCTTTAACATACGGAAGTCCCCTGATGACAGCCTTGGAAAATCCTGCAGGGTGACAGAAAAGGCTATGAGAGAAAGGTCACCCAAGCTACATGAACTATAGGATCAGACAAAGAATATCCAATTGTCAAATACAATTTAAATTACATTGAATAATTTCATGCTTCTTGATATTATCATAGTGCTTTCAATTTACCATAATGGTAACATGTTCAGAGAGTCAGAAAACCTACAGCTCCAGGGACAATGGGGCAGGAAGAGGCATGCAAAGTAGAGCATATCAGAGTGCCAGCATTGCTGCCTCCACACCCTTCTAACCTGGGTCACCCATGGTGATGGGTACCTCAGCCTCAGCACCAAGATTCCATTAGGGTTAGCGTTCAAATAGCCACAGAGCCCACAGCTCCAGGGACACTGGTGCTGGAGAACACACACCACAGTGATCACAGGAGCGCACCAATGTTGCTTCCTCCACACCTTTCTAATCTGGTCACTCGTGGTTATGGGAAGAGGAGAAGTCATATGAGGAGGGGCTGAGGTCCCTTGGCTTTTCAGCCTAGAAAAGAGAAGACTTAGGGGAGATCTCACTGCAGCCTACAGCTTAATTGTCAGGGGAAGAGGAGGGGCAGGCACTGATCTCCTCTCTGTACTGACAAGGCCTGAAGTTGTGTCTGAGGAGGTTTAAATTGGATATCAGGAAAAGCTTCTTCCCTCAGAAGGTGGTTGGGCACTGGAACACACTCCCCAGGGAAGTGGTCACAGTACCAAGACTGTTAGAGTTCAAGTAGTGTTTGAACAATGCTCTAAGGCACTGAGATGGTGTGATCCTTGGGTGTCCTGTAAGGGCCAGAAGCTGGACTTCAATGATCCCTGTGATTCCTTTCCAACTCATGATATTCTGTGAAACCTATATAGTTTATTCAAAAGAGCAAATTGAAAGCAATTCAGAAAATTCCAAGTTATGTTGAAGAATATCAGAATTATGGTAAGAAATTTTATTTTTATTTATAGGGGACCTAGATGCAGATTATCAATACTTTTAAAACAGTACTGCAGAAACATGTACTTGGATCAGTTATCTGCCCTTTCTTATGTGTGCATACACATGCATTGGCCAAACACATTTTCCATTCCCCTCATATTACGCGAATAAGTTACACTTTAATGGAAAGAATAATTCAGGTAAGCACAAAACTCTGAAGAGGTGAGATGACTGGGGAAAGCATTATCAAGAAATGCCTCCTGGTTACAGAGCCCTCATTACAGTGATTTGTCAGTGTCAGAATTAGCAAGGATCAGAACAAAATTCAGGCCATCCTGGTTGAAGTGAGACTTTCACTTCATCATCTATATGACAGGATAGCTTCTAATGAGTGGATAATGTATCTCTGCAGAGAAATGTAAAGGTATATGTATTTAGAGTGGGGAAAAAATACTTTAGGTCACCTCTTCCACCTATCTGCTAGTATAAGTGTCTTTCATAAGCTCATTTGATTTGGTTCTACCCAGATCAAACTTTATGCATAGCAAGCACTGACACCAGTCACATTTTTCTTGAGAGGCTGTTATTCTTGGTAGACTATACTCCTCACTTAGTCCTGTCACTAAGATCTTAGTCAATATATTTCGTATATGTAGCTTCCTAAAGGCAAGTAATTTGCTTAAGGAGTCACAGCCCAGTCCCAGAAACAGTTTATTATGTTACTTGAGTTCTGGTAGGAAAAGTCTGTTTCTTACTACGCCTAGAAATACAGAAAATTTTGCGAGATGGGTCCTTAACAGAGGGATCTGTATTAAGGACTTAAAAGAATTGCTTGCAGATGTCATTGCTGACATATTCTGACATTAGCTGTTGAAAAATGGGAACTGAGAATCAAGATTGGAGATTTTAGAATGGCAGAGCTCTCCAGAAACGATTCACACATTCTTTGTAAATTCTCATGGCATGAATTTCAACTTTTCTTTTAAAATATGTATGACAATTTGTATCAAAAGTGCTTCTCTGCTACCAGTTTTGCCCCAAGCTATTGATTCATAGTTATGGGCTGATTTCCAGAGATGCTGAGAATATGCAGTATCCCAACAGAGTTCAGGTAAGCAATAGGGATCAGTATTTCTCAAATACAAATTGCTTACTAATAAGCTACTGCCAAGGAAATCTTTCCTGTGCATTTGGGGAAAGAAAATATATAATGCATTCTCCACACAATTCTCCTTCCGAAGAGTCACTCTATGGTAAAGGGTACAGAAAGACAAAATGAGAGAGAAAATTCCTGCACTACTCAAATTTTCATAGAGGAATTTGAAGCTAAGCATGTAAAATAAGTAGGCAAGAGATTCTAAAGAGAAAATTATATGAAAATTTTCAACATGTAAAAGACATGATACATGACTGCAGTTACTTTTTGTGCACTATGTACTTTTTAACATTACTGTGGGTTTGGGAGAGAGGAGGGAAATGAGCCAGGGGATATAGCTCATGTTCAGAACAGAGCAGCAGTGACAGAACATGGAGACGCCTCTGCCAGTTTGCTTTTAAGCAATAAGAAAGTACAATTAGGAAGGAAGTGTTATTCAGACCAGCTTGTTAGCTGATTATCAAGTAAATTTAAATAGGAAAGACTTTTAATTTCTTAAAAATTCTGGAGAACATCAATGAAACAGCATTGACACAGCAAAAGTAAATGGCTACCTCATTTTACTGTAACACAGGGCAGATTATGAAGCGACGACTATCTAAAGAACTGCAGCATTTATCTAGACAAGTATCTTACACTTTTGAAGGGAGCAATTAAGACTTACCCCAACTCCCATGATTACTCTAAATTCCTAGGAGATTGCCTTTGTAATACATGACTTTACCTAGAAGACTGCTGAAAATATGTTACATCTTCAAAACTTGTCCTTCTTCAAGCAACAGAATTTAAGAATTTGCTTTCAATATAGAGAAAAATAGTCTCATTTTGCATAATTTAAAGATCACATGGTCAAGTGCTCTTAAACTCATGTTGCTTTATCAGTTATTTACTGTGTTCTCTATAACTTACCAACATTCTGCAGTCCTCCTCATTTTTAACTATTTGAGAGAAATGCACACCAAAAAAAATTACAATGCTCGAAGATCCTGTTGCAACTATATAGATGCAGTTGACTTTTTTGTCTTCTAATATGTTCAATCTCCTTAAGACTGTAAGTAACTGTGGCATTTTCTAAATTTTATTCTTTCTCTCCTTTGAGCAGATTTCTTTTTTAAAATATTCATTTAACTGTAAGAAAAAGTCTGGTATGTCACAGATACTTTTGAGTCCAACTGTCAGCACTAGAGAAAATGAGTAAAAATTACTAATTCTTCTTATGTTATATGTCTAAAATTCTTATGAGACTCTTACATATTCACAAATATGTTAAATTAAGCCTAAAGAATAATAATAAAAAAGGCAAATATTTGCTATATTGTTGTGAATGGAATTTTTTCCTAACATTTCATATTTTTTATTTATTCCAAAAAAAAGGATGGTAATGGAATAAATGCCTCAGATTTGCAATAGCTGTGAGTCACTAAACTTCCAAGAGAACCTGACAGGTTCCATTAGAATTGATACCAAATGCACATGGAATAACTATTTCATATGTGGCATTATATTAACCCTTTCTGGGATGCAATTGTCTAAACTAGCCTCCCTATTTTACAATTCTTAATGACATGACCTGTTTATAATATACCAGGAAAAAAAAATCTGTCAGCTACAAAATTATATCTGTAAGTAAAGAGAAGATAATTGCAAGCAGGTCACATGCTCAGCCACTAGCTGTATTCATTTTAAAACCAGTTTTTCTGAATTGAGATCCAATTCTATTTGTCACAAAACCTAATCATAATTCAGGAACATGACTTAACTCACAGGAAAAAGCAAAGTTATTTGAATTACACTAGACTTAATAATAGTAGTTATTATTACTACTTATTTTCACTAACATAATCACACTAAAACCAATGAGATTCTACAAAGAACAACCTGTCCTGTCTGGGTGGACTCCAAGACTTATGGCACTAAAATGGGACCTCAACAGATGGAACTTAAGGATCTGCCTTTGTAAAAAAATATTTGCAATTTGAGACAACACTTAAAGCATGATTTTCAAGAAAAAGGAGGGAGATTTTCAGCACTTTATGAAAATTAACAGTTTCTCACTAACCTCAGAATGATCATAGTCAATATTTTGGAAATTACAATCAAAAGGCCATTTTCCATTTTGACATAAATTAAATAAATTTAAGCCCTTGCCACCATGATGTAGCAGTGCACTACAGCTTTATTATGAGAATGTATCTGTGTTTTTTTGACATACTGAAAGATTCTGTTTGTGTATGTTTTTCAGTTATACTTTCTACAGAAAAAAATATAAGGCAAATATTTGATATTACAAGCTCATATAGATCAAATTATATTTTAGAGAAGATATTAACATGTTACAAAAATATGTAAGGATTATTTGTTTCTTAGTTTTTTCTGGTAATTAACTATTACATAGTATCTCAATGTCATTTAATTTCTTGTCTAAATTATTTTTCTGGCAGTGTGCAACATTCTGGACAGTAGCCCAGTTATGGACAAGTAAAGATGAATGGTTAGGATTAATTTTTAAAATAAAATTCTAGAGTATTTCCAATGGCTTGCAAAATTAGGTTAATGGCAAAGAAAGGGATTTGCCTTGTTAGCAACTTTGATCAAGGAAGGTTACAGAGAGTTTACTTCTTGCTGGTCTTGAGAGATTTCTAATGCCTGCCACAGTCATTAATTTTAGAGGGCACGGTTTCAAGCTTATTCAGGACAAGTCCATTAAATTGGTAGCACTACACACCATCATAATGCATGATAGGTTTGAAATGCATTTGAATATCTGTAATAACATAAATTGTATGTACTATATTTTCCAGGAAGTAACAATTACAATGAAAATCTGCAGAGCCTATTTGGTGTGTATTTGAGGTGACATTTATCCTTTAATACTCTCAAAATGTTTCAAAACTACTTTAGATTTGTTTTGGTTCCTTAAATATTTTGATCAAATATTTTGATTTTCTTGTATTCCTCTGATCACCATTGCTGACAAGGGAAATGCTAATTTCTGGGACTCAGATGATGCTAACCTAATAGGAACGGTATCGAAAAGGTGCCTTAAAAGTTTATGTTTCTGCAAATGCTCCAGCATTATCCAGTTCTGGTGACACACAGTCCCCTTTGGTAGCTCCAGTACAACACTCTGGCCCTGTTGCACAGGGCAGCTGCGGGTCTGTTTCATACCGGGTTGCACTTTTGGCTCCTGACACGGAAGGAGCAATGAGATAGCAGGATTGGAGGGTTTGCTTCCCCTTCCTTCTCCCCTCTGCAACCAAAGAGCTTAACTCAGCAACTGAAACATATTTAAATCTCAAAAGCTCTCGAATGAGTACATTTACTGTTCAACAAAAGCACCTCCCTGCATAATAAAGACACTGATTCCACCTTTAATTCTGTAGTTCTGGCGTGCAAACCTGGACACATTGTACAAGATTTCTATTTACAATGACTAAGGTTTGTAAGTCATTGACCAATCCACTGATCAGCTGTCATGGGAAAGTTAGGATCTCCTACTTTAGACAAAAGGATATTAATAGTAACGTTCTCAGCCTGATCTCAAACTCAGACATGTTAAGCATATAATTATTTATTAAAACCACCCCAGTAATGTGATTACAGCTGAACAACTCAATGTCTTTTAAACCATAGTTAATTTCTTGCTGATCTTTAACATATCTAGACTGAAGTAATAAATGGTAAATCAATCATTTTTCCTTCAGTGACTAATTTCCTCATACGGAGTGGCTAAGCACACACATGTGGTAAGAATTCCTCCTCCTTCGGAGCTTTCAATAGCTATTTACTGGACATCTTCAAATATCAGTAAAAAATCTAACATTTTCCTACTCCTATAGCATGAGGAGACTGCCACATTTTCAAACTGTACCTTGCAGACACTCAGCTCTGCTGAGAATCTCAGCTTAAAATTACTTTATTTGGCAATGTATTTGAAATTAAACTGTGTCTGCTCCAAAAAGGAAGGAAGCATTTACTGGAACCATCCATCTCTAAAGTTTTTGGCTCCCAAGGGCATAAAATCCAAATTAAATGTGAACACTCACCTGAATTTCTGAAAAGCTGTAAAAAGGGACATTTATGGTCTGAAGTTTTGAAAACATAACCTATCATGTTATGATACATGCTCAGTTACCAAAATAAGTGACCTGGTCTTTGGATGAGCTCAGTACTTACAGTTTGGATTCGAATGAACAGGAGGCTGCTCACAGATCCACTATCTTTAAAAGTTAGGTCACTGTTTCATGTACAGAGAAACCTAATTTTGTTATAATTTTTAATAATATTTTTCCCAATATATTGCTACTTATTATCTTCAGATTTTGCTGTCTAAGCACCCCTCAGTAATTACAATATATAATTTGTTACTAAACCCCCAAGACACAGGCAAATAAACAATAAACTGTATTTTCTAGTACAGTTCATGTTAGAAATATATTAGTTTTCATAATAAGTAATTTTCCACATAGTGTATATTAGAAATAAGAGTTCTAAACTAGGCACATATTTGGGTCTCAATCTGATAATGACCATTGCACAACCACCAATAAAGTCTCCTCTACCTCACTGAGATTCTCTCACCGTAAATAATTACATTTGCTGGAGCAAACAGAGGATATAAATGGCAAGGTCGGTTTTGATGAGTCTTGAATTTTGGGGCTTGGGTTTTGTTGTATTTTCCTCTGATTCATTCCAAAATATGACTCTGATAAGCTTCTGATAAACTTTGAAAATGGTAGCAACACATTCATTTCAATATCAGCAGCTCTTGCACAGGAAGTACATGACATATAATTATGTTTTAAACAGTGGGATGGTGAAACAAGACAGATTACAATGATGGATTCATTAATATAATGCGTAATTTCCAAAAGAAATAGGAAATGTTTCTACACTGACCATAGTCTGTGTTTTCCGGTTCCCAACAATTTGATGGCCAAAAATAGGGTGTCTATAGACAAAACAAAGAAGTAGAAAACTCAAGTTAGACAATGTAAGCATTATACAGTCCTTGGATTGTTACTGCTTTTCAGAATCAATTTATATTTTTGGTAGATCTATTATACTGTTAACTTGACATTTTTGAAATAGGTATCAAAGCAGAAAATTACATTTGTACACCTGTTTATCATGCTACTGTCAGAACAACAGTGAAAAAGGAAAATAAATAGGTTTTTTTGTTTTCAAAGTTAAGGGAACAAAATCCACAAGGCTAGGTTATGGGGTTGTCTTTTACATCTTCCTTAGAAATACATCTCTCACATGTCCTGGAGAATCAGGTTTAGAGGTATAAAGACAGAAGATGCTTTAAAGTTCATACAGTTCTTGATTTTTTGAGTGTTGTCATTCACAGATTAATATTCAATTCTCTTTCCTAGATGTTATTTGTTTAAAAATGCCACTAAAAACAACCAGTTTTCACAAAGACATGGAAGTCCACTTTTTAATAATTGTTTACTGGCTGTGACTTAAAATATGACTTTCTTTTTCAGGGAAAGATGATAAAGTACCAAAAACTACTTCAACACTATACTTATTAAGACTGTGCTACATATATTGTTGAAATAATTCACTTCTAACAAATTGAGAATGTAAGACTGTATAGACATTTTTCATACAAATTTCTTCATTTTTAAAATAGCAACTTTCAAATGGTTAAAATGGTATTATTATATAATTTTTTACAGAGCACATAATCCCCGTACAGGCCATTCATCTAAGAGTTGGACTCGATGATCCCTGTGGGTTCCTTCCAACTCAGAACATTCTGAGATTGAGTGACTGGTCTGTATATAAATACATATACACAGACACAGAGAATTATATAATATTTGAGCAGTAAAATGACATTCATTAAANAGTTTCTTTTTTTCTCCTCAGAGTCCTGCCAGAGCACCAGGACGGACAACCCAGGGGGTTTGTGAAGCAAGTTCCCCCCACCCCCATCCCTCTTCCCGTCTCTGCCACAGGGTCCCCGACTCTATTTCTTTGTTGTTAATACCGCAGTTATTGTTGTTTTGTGTACCTTATTACATACAGTAGTAAAGAACTGTTATTCCTATCCCCACATCTTTGCCTGAGAGCCGCTTAATTTCAAAATTATAGTAATTCGGAGGGAGGGGGTTTCCAAGGGAGGCTCCTGCCTTCCCTAGCAGATACCTGTCTTTCAACCTAAGACAATGTGTGAAGTTATTTGAGTGGTATTTCAAAACATAGATGGTTCTTGAGGGAAACCTTCTTCTTTACTTTCTATTTCTTATTGGGTTTTTTCTCAAAAATCTCCCAGCTGCAAAAATGGAAACCTCTTTGCTGCCCACTTCCCTTCAAAATTGTTTTAATGTTAACCTGGAAACCAACAGGGCTGAAGGATGACACATTCACACCAATTGTCAAAATAAATATATATTGTGAAAAAATCTCCTGGGTTTGTAGCATTGACACATCAAATTTAATAGAAGCAATTTGGAACTTGTTATTTATCAAGTAACAACAAGGAGCTAAAGGATAAAAAAGGAACTATCATAAGCTAACTTCAAAGGTTAAGATGTGTGTAACTTGCAAGCTGTTTTGTACTTTTTAAGGGAGCAACAATAAGTAATTCTCCAATCAACCATTCCTTCACAGTGCTGCTGAAATCAAAGTGACCAGTAGAAGCACAGATAAGCACAAATAGAAAGAAGATGAATCCCTAAAGAATGAATTGCAGTACTCAGCACATTTTGGAGAAGCAACTATAAAATTTAATGGTGTGATTCATATAAAGCAAAAAGTCACCATCATTTAAATATACAGTTTACAAACTCAGGAAGTGAGAACAGTCCTTCCTTAGAGGCACAAAATGTATATCCAGAAAGGCCCAAGAGGAAAAGCATAGCTACATCATTTCTCTGCTAAAAGGAAGGGTTAACCTCTGTTTACACGTTCAAGCTGAGCTTCTGAAAAGAGTATGTAGTGAAGGTTACTAAATACATAGAAACCATATCTTCTCAGGCAGCACTTCAGCTGAAACTTTTCCAGTTGTGGGCATACTTGCTGCAAATTCCATATTAAAGCTCCTCATGCATACTTAGGATTTCTCTTGACAAATTGCATAACTCCCATCCCACCTGAACTTGAAAACAAATTCCATCTTCTGACTTAGAGAAAAATCACAAACTTTGCTTTCAGTATTCATTTCACAACAGGCTATGAACAAATATTATATAGTCACAACTATGTTAGTGATGTTAGAGGAGGACTCTGTTGTTTCTTACATAAAGGAAAAGCTATGTGTGGCCAGAGTACTGTTTTCAGTATTTAGTTGAAATAACACATTTAAGTTTTACTGAAACTTGCACTTTGGTGGTGAAGGTAGTGTGGGCACTAAATACGGGAAAAGGGACATGATCAGTGTTGTGAAACGTTGTCACTTCAGCTCACTAGGAAACAGAGACCAAGGCTTTTCTGAAGGATAAAAAGGAGCAATTTAAATGTGGAGAAGAGATTGAGGAAAAAGCAGAAAATGATGCACTAGCAACTAAGGATAAGCCTCACTGTGCCAGGGAGATAAAAGCAGAAAAGTTAAAACAGAACATGAGTTTTAATTAGCAAAGCACATGATGAGCCATTTTAAAAGGTTTCAAAGATGTGTGATAGGGTACGCCAAAAAAAATTCCCAGTAAAAGGCAGAGATTACAATATGAGAAAGAGGTTCAAATAATAGCTAGTACAGATAAGTACAGAAGATTATTAAATGTTTTCCTTGTTTGAGTCTCCAGAAGGAGGGAGATGGTAGGCAGATGAAGATCTTTCTGGCCAGGGAATGACACGGAGGCCGGAGGTCTCCTTGGCAGTGCTCTGAGCTGGGCAGGCACAAGCTGTCTCTGAACTGCAAACCATGACTCTGCCTGCCTGGTGCTCAGATCCATTTAATGGGACTTGCTAAGAACTACAGCTCTTCTGCTCAGGCACTGAACACGGCCAGAGCTGGCCTCTAGCCAGCTGGCTCCCAGAGGGAACAAAGTTCAATTCTGCCTGCAACCAGCTCTGCCAACATGCCCAAAATTAATTTGGACATGGAGATAAAGCTACAGGGCAAGGTACAGGGCAAAAAAAAAAAAAAAAAAAAAATCAGGGAGGGAAATGTTTTTGTGAGGTCAGACAGTTCAGGTTAGAAGGCTGATAAAATTCAGCACATAAAGCTTAAGGATTTCTTGTGTTTTCACAGGTAAACTGTGTTTATTTCTGAAAAAGCAAAAAAAGTCTCACCAAGTGAAAGAATGACTCCAGGTTCTTCAGAATTGTGATTTATATGCATGTGCAAATATTATTATGAAATTCTTCCTCTCGTATTTCTCTTTCTCCTCTATTTCTAGTACTCTGTAACAAATGCTGACTGGTGAGAGTTACCGAAAGTACTGAATTATCTGCATGATGTTTAAAGGGATGCAAGTTATCTGAAGGTTAATTTATACATGGAAAAAATATTCATTCAAGTAACCTTTGAACCAGTGACAGTTATTTAAAAAAAAAATGCATAAAGCAGAGGAGCTTCAGAAGATTACAGCAAAAGGAAGAAGTGTATTTCCAGAAAAGGGAAAAAGCTTAAATTTTCTCTTTTTAATGTTTCTACATCTACTCTCTAGATTGAGCAGTTGTAATACACTATATGTTTGCAATCTTTGAAAGCTAAAGGTTACTAATATTTGGATTTTTCAAAAACACATTAGCTCATTGACAGTGTAAAACCCCTACTGGTGGAGAAATAAACATTAGATGCAATGTATTTTGACCAAGGCAAAGTCCTACGTTACTTTCTTACCAGCAAGTAAAGACTTATCACTCTAAGATCTGTGCTCAAATGCAGCTACAGCTGCTGATAAAGTTGTATTCGAAGAGTAGATATCTATTACTCGCTTTCAAAGCAGGAAATGGCATTGATGTGTGTAGAGATAAGGAAAACTCTCCTAGAAACAGGCAAAAAATAGGGATAAGGGACAGATTATGATTTAAACAGAAAGTCCAAAACATCAAGAAAAAAAATCTTTGAAAACTCTATAGACACTGAAAATAAAGCCTGATATAAAAATCAGTTTCTGATTAATGGACTTTTGCAATGCTGTGCTTGCATGGACAAAAAGCACCAACAATAAATATGCATGTAGTTAAAATGACTGATATTTTTCCAAAGGAATATTCCATTTTCTTGTCTAATTGCTTGGTTTTAACCATCATAAAATTCTGGACTTAATCTGAAATTTACCTTGCTCCTTATTATAAACATCAAACAGTTTAATCACATAACATGTGACTATTATGGATGTGCTGAGTTTACATTTCCATTTCGGTTTCAAAAGTCTCCACACAATTTCATGCTCCAGATATTTAACAATCTCTGAGAAGAATTTGCTAGAGAGGTTATCCATGAAGACTACGGGAGAAAGATTTGCCTTGTTCAACACAGAAGGATTAGGAAATAAGAAGAGTCTGACAAGATTCCTGGTCTCATGGAATGAGGTCAGTAGTAGAGAATAGGGGAGAATAGGAGGTGTCTGCAAAGGAAAAAGCTGCCTGTTCTCATCTGATCTATTAAAAATATCCTACAGCAATGCAGGGAGATTGTGCTCACATAAATTACCTTCTAAATATCTGGACTATACAAACAAAGCTTGTTTCAACTATTTGTTACAAATCGCACATCCAAATACGCTGTGGAAGAATTATAGTATCCCTTGCAATGTCATATATTCCTATCACAAGAATATTACACAATCTGTGTGCCTGGCTTCATGATCTAGAAGCTCTCATTCAGGAGAGCTATGGATGTGGTATAACATATACTACAACACCATCATTTTCATTGAGAAGATTATGAAGTTCTCAAGTGGTTTGTTATCTTTCATGAGTGTAGAAAACCTGAAGGAATTATCACACTTAAGAATTTTATTTTTCCTCTGAAGGAAATATGAAGCAGTTCATCATGAAGAGGTATTAAAGAGGGAACTTTTGTCATTTTGCCATGACATCCCACTAACAGCTGAAGGAAAGTGGATGGTAGAGTGGTTATGGGAAAGTCAAGTACTGTTTATCAACCTAGGCAGAAATAATGCTGCCAGTTTTTATCAGGAGGCTTTTGAGACACTTTGTTTAATTGTAGGTGTGATTTGAATCAGCAGCCAGAACAAGTCAGGAGCTAGAGAATAAGGCTTACCTAGCCCTGCAGATGTGATTGCAGAAACATTTAAGCCTCCGGAACAAAACAGTTGTACGGACCTTTATGCCTTTTAACCAGAAAACTGTTTTTGCACACACAAACACATAATGTTTCTCTTGAGTTATACACTAACATCATTAGGTAAATGTAACCACAAAAATCCATAATCCTCCTGTAATAAAGTCATATGAAACAAAAATCCTGTAATACAGCACATTCCACAATAAACTAACTAGCAGCAGTGGCTGCTGTGCATTGTAAGGAATCCAGTGAAAAGTAAATAGATCTGCTTTGGCTTTACCTCAAAATTAATCAAAAACAATATCTGAGCTAATGAAACAGCCACTTTAAAAATCAGTGTTACCCATCAGCTTTTATAAAACATGATTCATTTCTATGCATTAAACTGTATAACCAAGGAGGGAAATCACTAAGCATCTTTCAGCTACCCCGTGTCGATAGTAATAAGAAAACAGTTGTTGTCTCTGAAGCTGCTCTGTTCCATTCCACAAATTTTTTTAAAATCCAATTACTTGGGTGGGGGAGGAGTATTCAAATCACTTATAAACCTCTGCATATTACTGCTGTTCTTCTCTCAGGCACTAGGGAGTCTTTATAAACAGCAGAAAGCAAGCCTTTGCTGAAAAGTAGTTATGTACAATCTCAAATGCTTTGCATGATGGATGGCAGATTTCATTGGCATTCTGTTTTACATTCATTGCACTTGACAAAAATGATTTCTTGGTAAAGTAAAATGGTAAGGTTGCTAGTCTAGCACTGTCAAGCCCATACAGGAAGCAAGTAATGCTCCATGGTTAGCTCAGAATAATTTAAAAAGAGGTTGGGGAATTTGGAAACAAGATTTTGGCTCTATGACTCCTCTTTTCTAAGCAAAAAGAGGATGAGCATGGAAAGCAGTGTGGAAGGCAAAGTGTGTCTGAGTAAGGAGTTAAAAAAATCAAAAGTGGCACTGATGGGACAGTCAGAAAGACACATGGATTTAAAACCTTCTTCTCTCAGAAACCTTAATGGAACCTGTATATGCCAAGCCTGACCTGAAAAGACAATGAATTAGTTATTGCATCTGCAATTGCCAAAGAAAATCTGCCAAATGCTGCATAATATAACTTGCTTCTTTTTCATTTCTAAAATCTGGCTTCAAATAAAATCCTTCCCTCAAGGCACAGTAGATGATCCAGAAAGGCTGTGGAGAGTGGCTGAAGAGCTGCGATGTTCAGCCACAGACTCAGCATCCAAAATGGACATAGATTGGTCTAGAATGAGCCAAGAAGAAGCTAGCTCAGTAAGGCTGACTCAATGAGATGAGTAAAGCAATGTAATTCCAACTGAGACATCAGGTGTCCACAACACTTCACACTCTAAACTGTTTTGCAACAAAGATATTTCAAGATCCTTACAGTGATTGCTATATATTTTATCCCAGATTTAGGCATGGGAAAACAAGGCCGGAGCCATTAAATGCATTTGTCAAGAAAGTGTTCCCAGTGGCAGAACAGAAGACATCAAAGTACATACCTTCATCTTTCCAAGGTCCATGGATTTTGCTGCTATCTTCACTAGACTCATGATTTCACAAGAAACTGTTCCTGTTTTCACACTTTTTCTCAGATATTTGTGCCTTTCATCTTAAAAGTTACAAAACAGCAGCAAAACCTAATGCTCACCTCAGAAAATTATTTTATGTTAAAGCATTAATTAATCTCATTAAAAAATGTGAGTGTGACTACCACTAGTCTCAGATATGCTAGGAGCTTCTTTACAGCCAAAAGAGACTGGGAAACATCATTTTTCACAATTAACATCAGGAGACACTATGCATTTAGGGCTTGCAGAGGAAATTAGCATATTTTTCTGCAGGATGATAAAACAGAAGATTACCAGCTGAGAGGGCAAGCCAGGCATTCCTCACCAAGATGGACATACTATCATTTGTGCAGACATAAATGAAACGTCTTCATAAATAATCCCTGGCCCAGGGAAGATGGGATCCCTTTCTAAGATGCAGCTTGCTTTTCTTATTTGCGCCGTTCACATTTATTTGCTCTCAGGTAGAGGAAGATGGTGAGCAAATATTCAGTTCCTTTTTCAGTCAATTAAATTAAAATTTAAATTACCAGGAAAAGGCAATGCAACTGTTTCTGCTTTTCTTACTGAGACTAATAAAAAAAATTCCTCTCTTAATAAGGTAATTAATATTTAGATTCATCTCCTTTGAATTAAATTGATATCACAGAAATTAACCTAATTAACACCTGACTAGGTCACTGAATGATCCAGAAATATTTTTTATTTCACATTATTTAAAAAAGCAGATGTTACTATACTCTTACCCCCTAATGGCAAGAGTAATAACTGAAAAAGTATAATTTTTGCCCATAAAAGGGCATTTGTCCAAATGAAGAACAATCTCTACTGCTTTTAGCTATTTCTATACAACAGAAGGCGGTTTAAAACAAGCTAGAGATAATTTTACTGTCAGGAGGGAATATGTCACCCTTTGGAAAACAAAACACCAAGCACATGGGGAGCATTGCTATAGCTACTCTGGTTTTTTGTAAGTTAGGTCTTTGTATTGCAAAGATTTCTGTGCAGGTGTGGCTTCTGAACTCTTCAGTGCTGGCAGGTTCATGGTTTTCTCTTTCTATCAAAATATCCAGAAATGTGTGAATCTTGTCCAGTACTAAAAGGGTACTATTTGCAAAGAACCTGAACATTATTCTAGTGCAAAATTCACACATTTGCATTCAAACTTTCCTCCCCATTGAACATTTTCTCTTCATCTTCTGATTTAACAGTTCAGTAACAGATTTTATACTAGCCTTATTTTGGTGGGAAACGTGGAGATGCAATAACACAAATTTTGCTGTTATAACTCCAGTTAACAGTATGTCGCCACTATGAATTTTTTCTCATCCTATACATTAACAGCTAAAGTTGCATTGTCACAACAGCAAAATCACATTGTTGGCATAGGAATAGCAATACAAAAGGTACCCCAGAAAAGCAAACAAGTCAAACATTACAGATACAGACTGAGCAACACTTCATTAAAGTATCCTATTTCATATGCATTTAGGTGCCAATTTCTTAAGTTATGTAAATAAACTGTGAAGATTTTGCAGTCTAGCCCTCACTGAAGCTTTGTGTCCAAATATGTAAGCTGTGGACCTCTCTGAGGAAAGCTCACAGTAGGGTGGCTGCAGTACTCTCAGTCATCCACGTTGCTGCTAATTCTAGTTTGCACTTTTCTTCAGTCAGACTATCATGCCAGCAGAGGTGCTTATTTCTCATGCTAGAGATGGAGGCAGGCCAGCAGCTGTGCAGAATTAAATGACTAGCACTCCTGTAAGTAAGTACTATTCTCTGCAAAATTAAGTCCTGGTATATTTTGTCCTTCTGGACTTTGCTTATTCAGACACCAAGCCACCATGATTCCCTTCCACTTATGTCATAAGCATATCAGCAAGCCCCTTCAACCATGTGCCATCTCTCTTTTTTATATTGAGTACTGAGGAGAAGGAAGCCTCATGAGCTTAGAAAACCCCTTTTCCTTCAAATACTCTCTCCAGGATCAAAGGTAACTGTGGATCTAGGGGAGGAGGCTTGGAATGCTTGCTCTTAATATTGCTCTTAATATTAACTCTTAATATTAAAGTTACACATCTAACTTTCTGCTCTGCTGAAGAACAACTTTTTTGCAGTCTTACTCACAAGATCTAAATATGAAAATAGGATAATATTGTTTGCATGTATGCAATAATAATTCTCTTCCTTGCCAGACTGTGCTGTGCATATTTAATTATATTCGTGTTAAGATTTTGTTTTGTACAAATGCTACAAGTATTCTCTTCCCTTATATGGGTCTATAGGACTTAAGTCAAAATATTGGTGAATGTATTGTACAGAGATTAATATAATACAGTGTTTGAAACAATGTTTGAAAATCTCTAGTTTCTTTTGCATTTGAAATTCCAGTACTATTTTATTCTTGATGGCTTCTTATTTAAACAATCTTTAAGACAAAGTTTAGACCTATATATCTTGAAGACAATAGATTTTGTTCTATCAGATGTTATTTTAATGAGTATTTAATACAGTTAGAAGTAACAGAGAAGAATTAACAAACTCAATTTCATAGTGATAGTCATCATATCATTTCAAAGCAATAAATATCTAAAAAAGACCTTGGAGCAGCTATTGGTGATACTTACCAGGAATACCACCTAATAGAAAGAACAATAAAGAACACAGGCACTATGGTCAAAAGTGGCACACGACAAGCAAAGTGAATTGTTTCCATTGAATCCATAATATTGTACTTTGGAGTCATGTTTACTTCAAGTCATTAGCAATATTGTTCTGCAAAATTCTAGCCCACTAGTCATTATCAGAAAAACAACACTTCTGCTCTAAGTGCCTTAGTTTGGAATTTAGTATAATAAAATACAACTATGTAGGTTTCTAAATAATATATGTGCAAGTGAAGGTATAGACATTTGTACAAGCTTCCAGCTTGCTCTGAACCATCTGCACGTTTGTTGTACACAATGGGACTGACAGATCAATGTAAAAATGCTCTCTACTTGCTAGAAAAATATACACTACTCTGATACTACTGAGTTACCAGTAAGGAGATTCTCACAAAATCAGAAAAAAATAAATATTACACTCCATTATTTATCAGATTTCTGCTGTAGATTTAATATTTAAAATATCTCCCCCTTTCTAAATTCAGACTCTACTAGAAATAAGAGGCAATAACATAACTTAGTTTACTATATTTCAAAAATACTACATTAATTTATTTCATGGGAGATAGTTCCACACTCAGCATTATCATGCTTTTATTGCAGATATCAAAATAGTCATCATGATCTCAACACTTTGCTGAAAATTTATTTTAAAAAATCCTTCTGCTACTTTTTATTTTTTAGGGGAATTTCTACTCTTTACCAGGTCATGTAAGAAGCAAACTGTGGTTAAATTTGCTATGAACTTTTCTGTAAGGCCTTTGAGCCTCCATTTTAGCAAGTCAAGAACATATTGAAAATATTTACCTGGAATCGATAGAAGGTGCCATCATCCTTCAGTGTTAGAACATGGTCTGAGATTGGAAAGAAATAGCCATGTGCTGCCATCAGAGTTCCCAAATGCAGAGCTTCAACTGTTTCAAGAAAAAAGAAAGAGAAGCTTAAAAAGTTAAATAACTTATTTTGAGCAATTTAGTTTTGCTCTTAAGATGCACCTCATGTCCTGCAGATAATCACTTTGTTCTCAAAGTCCTACTATCATGAAAGAGCTGTCTTTTTCTATGTAATATAATGATGCAAAACCAAAAAAACACTGCACTTTCTTAGCAAATAGCTTTTAAATAGCCCACTTGTAGCTGCAGTTCCACTACTTATATCCACATTAAAAGGTAGCCTTAATGTTCACTAACTTGTTCTGAAGTTGAAAGCAGCTATCACTTTTACCTTGATAGTGCAGGCTGCTTTTCCTCTTCAGAACAGTTTCTTATTCCATGTTAAAATAATTGATTCCAATTACATGATATCTTTCTCAATAGCTTTATCAGAGCTACTGTAAAGGATAAAGATTTCCTGGGAAGTTTATTACTGGACAAATAGCAAAGGATAAGAGTTTCCTAGAACAGTTGAGGTAGGAAAGTACTTGTGAAGATCATCATGTCCAGCTCCCTCACTCAAGCAGAGAAACCTAAGCTACTTGCCAAGGACCTTGTCCAAGTATTTTTCGAATAACTCAAAGGAGTGAGACACCACAATCCCTTTGGATAATGCCCAGATTCATATTCATCCTGTAAGAAGTTCTCATTTGATCCTATTGCCTATAATTTGGCTTTCAGCAATGGCAAGCACAGATTGGTCTTGTCCTGACTCTTAAAAACACCACTGCAGCAGCTGACCAGCAGTCAAGCATCATCATGGAGAAAGAAATTCTAGTCCTGACATCTGTATTCTTGCTGACAAACACAGAAAAAGACATTCATTATGTGTCACACATTATCATTTTCAATGTGAGAAGGCTTATTTATTCACCCATACTTCATCAGAATCCCAAAAGATTCCCTCCTTCACCCTTTGTTCTTCTGAAGACATTGACTCGTATAGGAGATACAGGAGAAGCAGTGGGACATGTTTAGGCTAACCCAAAGCCAGCAAGCATGTGAAAGGAACAAGAAGGGGGATCTGGACAGTACTCAACTGAGAGCATATAACCCTACAAGGATGATTTGATACCAAATATTTATTGCCATCCCTGTGTTTAGCAAACTGCTTCTTGTCCCTCCAGCCAGAGCCATTACCTGAAATGCAACACACTCTCTCTGGCAGTGAGTTTTCCAGCCTGATGTAAACCTCTGCAATGTTGTTTAGACGTTTCCCAGATTTTCCCAGATAGATTTCTTGCAAACCTACAAGAAATCTCTCTAATAGAAGGAAAGGAGCTGCTTTGTTCCTTGTGTCTGCGATGTCTGCAAATCCCCATCTGAACTTCATCCTAATTATAAAAAGTTTATATATTGTTGTTATTAATTCATTTCAAGCTGCTAAATACTATTATCCCTTAAATCAGAAATTTGGACTCAATGCTTTCTGTAGTATGTCAGCCACTGTGATTTTTTTTTTTACTGTTTCAATTCATCTGCCTTTGAATTTTATTGGAATTATTTTCTTTGTTCTTCACATTGCAACTTATTACCGATTCAAAAAGTTTTTATTTTTGTACGCACTATGTATCTTGGTGGAATGAGAGAAAAATGAGGAAGAAATCTGCTGACTTTTCTAGAGAAAGGCTTTCTCAGACAAGGGTGACAGGGCTTGCCAGGGAGCTCTGACACAGATGAGAGTGCATTCTCTTTTGATTTAGCATACACGAAATAGGCTCCAGTTTTTTTTTCTCATGTGCTTCCTGGATTCTGGATCATAATATTTTTCAAAATCACAAGGAGCTCATATTATTTCCTTTTACCCAGCAATTTTTGAGCGTATCTGGACTACTATGGCCAGCTATGATTAACATGTCCATTGCAGTACAAAAAAGACATCAATAAACTTTGAGTGAGTCAAGTGGGTGTCCACCAAGATCACTAGGGCTGGAGAATGCACCCTTTATGGAGAGGCTGGAGGAACTGGGCTTGGTCAGACTGAAAAAAAAGAAGGTTTTGGAGGTATCTTTTGGAGTACCTTTCCAATACCTGAAAGGAGATTTCAAAATGAGGGAGCCAAGATTTTTATGGAGTTGCAGGGCAATAAAGTAAATAAATAAAAAAGAAAATGGTAATAAACCAAATCAGGTATAGTTCTGACTTTCAGCCAAGCAACGGAAGAGGCTGCCTAGACACACTATGTAATCTGCATCCTTGGAGGGTTTCAAGACCTGAACAGATAAATTTCAGGGCAACATGTTTGACTTTACAGTTTACACCGATTTGAGCAAGGAGTTGGACTAGAGTCCTCCTGAGGTTGTCTCTCACAGCTTGAATTATATTACAGCTATGTGACTCTAGATGGGTCAAGCAGAAGTGGAATATAGAATATAAAAAAAGGATTCAGACAATTGGAGAAGAAACTATTTGAAAGCTCCTGCCAGAACAGCCTATATGCCAGGCAAGTTTGGATACAGCAGCAGTAAGAGCTTGTATTTCTCTCACTGACCATTGAGTCAAATAAGTAAGTATTGAGTCACAATAGATATGCATGCAAAAATGGAAGGAGTCACCTGCCTTTCTTTGGAAGTCAATTAAAGTTATTTAAGGTCTGAATTAGTCTCAACAGCACCCTATATCTCTACTCCAGTTATGTATGGAGAGTAAGGTGATTATACTCTTACCTTAGGCAATCTCATTCAGCTGGAATCCACACTAACTTAGTGTTAAGGTATATCTTTGTCCCTTCAGCCACTAAGCCTTAATATGGACATACAAACTTCTCTTTTTATTTCCTTAACTAATACACAATTCATTTTCATTTTTTATGGTTGTCAATCCATCAGTGTCTTTCAGAATTATATTAATATAAATGCATAAATATGCCCTTTTAGTATCCACCTAAGATCCACTGTAGCTCATCCTTTGAGTGTTACAAAATTATACCCAGTGAGTAACATCCACAAGTTTATATTCCTGCCTCACACCAGGCTGGTAGAGGTCTAATGCTGATGCTCTCTGTGCAGCAGCAGTAGAACTACGTCACAGAAAGAAAGCTCAGCTCTTAGGAGGTTTCTAATCTCCAAGCAAGAGGTTGTCCAGTGTATTACAGAGGCAACACTTTGATATCCATCTCAATTTGCTAAAATCAGACTGAGAAAATAGCTACCATAAGAAGCCAATGATGTACAACAGTATTTAGGAAACAAACCAGTGAACTTGAAAAGAAAAATGAAGCCAGCAGCAGACTAATCTGATATGCCTAAATTCCTAGAATTCAAATACAGACAGCTTCTATATCCCCCATGGCATATGAAGTTAGAGGATTTTCATTTAAGAAGCATATTTCATCTGTAAAAATGGCAAATGTATGTTGGGAACATCAAAAAGTTCTATGAAGTGCATTAGATAAGAAGAAAAAAGAAGTTTGAAAGAAATTTTTTTAGACATACTGGTTGCCAGGTAGAAAGAGTAAGGTTCATATATATTCAGAATACAAACTCAAAAAATTGGAGGAACAGAATAAAAGAAAAAAATACTGTTTTTTCAGATGGCAAGTGTACACAGATGCACACAGAAATGTGATATCTACACAACTATTATTTCACAATCCTCAGTCGCTGTGTATAAAAAATCATAGCATGTAAACAACATCTCCAGTCACACCCAGATAGCCTCGCTGAGAAGGCATAATTCAAATGGCAGTCAGCTGCTATACAACGAATACAAACTGCAGCCAAAGATGTCATATAAAAAAATCTGAGGACAATAAAGCTCCTGAAGGTGTAACTGGTAAAACGGAGTAGACTTTGGCCTCCTCGACTTGGCATCTTTTTTTGAAGATATCAATTATCAGATTTAAGGATACTTCCTAGTAATTAAACTGTGGGAAAGTGAAGAGGCACATTCAAAAAGCATATTTACCCAGATCACTGTTTTAATTTTTATAGGTAAAAATAGGAAAGTGTTGAGAGCAACAACAGCTAATGGAAGAAGAATTTCTCAGGTGAAAAACAGAAATACATCTTTCTTTATAAGCCCATTGCAATTCAACAGGATACAAAATATTCCATATAAAATCAAAAAACTGCTTTGGATGTAGGTTTGGCTCTTAATGTGTATATTATTGCTGGGCTAAAAGCTCAGAAAAAGCTAAAAATTCCATGGTTCTGCTTTGGATGTAGGTTTGGTTCTTAATGTGTATATTATTGCTGGGCTAAATAATACTGCTTTGGATGTAGGTTTGGTTCTTAATGTGTATATTATTGCTGGGTTAAAAGCTCAGAAAAAGCTAAAAATTCCATGGTTCACTCTGCTGTTGAACTTTATTTAGTTGAGTGTGTGAAGCGAACAGCACATGTACATAGATTGATTAGAAATCATTTTTGTGAGACATGATATTGCCCAGCCATCTGCTGTGCCATTACAAGCCAGTGATCTTGACATTAAATGTCAGTCACTTTTAATATACTTTGTTATACAAGAGTCAGATATTTTAAATGCTTTGGGACAATGTAATCTGACAAAATACAAAGAATGAAAAACATACCCTAGTGGTAGAGTTCTGACTTTATTTTCTTAAACATAGTGTAATTTTCTCCTTACTATAATAATTATTGCATGGATTACTGAAAGTTTGTTCATCTTAAATTGCAGGGTATGGTAGTATTGGTGGAACAAGTGTTTCTTATGATAATGTCTACAGGAGGTAATTAAAAAAGGAAGAATGTTCCTTGTTTTTCTTTGGAATAAACATGCTTCTGTGTTTTGAAAACCCTTAAAGGATATGTTTTCAGTGATTAGTGTGGATTCTATTTTTTCTTACACGTCTCAGGTCTACATGTAATGTGGTATCTATATTTATTTTTACTCTGAATTCCACAAAACAATTTATGGTATCGTACCGGTATAGTCTTGCAACATCTGAAGCACCTTGCAGTAATCTCTGAGGGAGTGAAGAAAGAAAAATAGATATTTTCCAATCGTGCTCAACTTTCAAAAGTCTTTGTTTTGAGTCTTTCTTACATTCTACATGGAAAGATTTCCTACAAGGAATGCGCCTTCGGGCATTTTGCTTCCTTAAAATTGCTTTAAGATGTAAAAAACAGTGAAAACCCCAAACTTCCCAGTTTTTCATATATTTTAGGATCCAAAAATGTCAAACAAATGAAAACTTCCCTTTTCATGAACCAGTAAAGTGTTTGGTACTCTGGGTTACTCATTGAATCTAAAATCTATCACAGTACTGATGTGCACTGCTAAGCCACACAGCAGCCTGGAAAAAGAATTAATGAGTCGGAACTTCACAAGCACACATTCATTGTAAGTGTCTAATGCCAAGACTTTATCACTTACTCTCACCTCACTCCTGCTGTCATTTCATTGCCAGTGTGAACACAAGCTGCAAAGGATTAGAGTAATAAAATACACCCTGCTTCTCACACTGACATGAAGCGTAAGAGACACTTACTGCCTCGGCCTGACTTTGGTGTTTAAAGAGGAGAAAATAAACCAGCTAGAAGCATTCTTGAACATCCACAACACTGTAAACCACTCTCTTTTGTCCCATCTGAAGGACTGAGTTTGTAAGGGGAGCAGCTCTTTGTGAGAGTCATTTCAAAAAGGATAAACCAGACGGTGAAGGAAGAGACACTATTTACCCTAACACAATTAACACGAGATGCCTACTTGCATGTTATCTGTCAACAAAGCATCTTACCTAAATAAGTAGGATTTTTGTAGTTCGAGACAGTGCCTGCTGATGCCACCAATAGGGCAGAGGCTTTGGTAGAAGCATCACTCAGCATGTAAGGAGGAAAACTAACAAAGATGGGCTATGAATCACCATCTGTCCAAGGAATGGTGATTTCCACCCTTACAGTCTGAGATGGTGTGTAACATGCGGTGCGTCCCAAGTCTAGAAAATGATGCACACCGGAAACACTGACTATTTTCTTCACAAAAACATCCAGCAAAACAGGTACTGTGACAGTGATGAAAGACAGCTAGGTCTTCCTGCATCCTCCCGTTACCACAACCCTTTCTGCCCGTCTCTGATGGGCAATGTGGTTTGCCCTAAGATAAGAACATCAGGTATTTCAGGAGGAATTTCTGGATGCTCACATGATTAGTGTGATTCCAGGGATGGGGAGATGACTTGTGATTGACTTCCATCCACATCAGCCTGCAAAAGGGTATAAAATGCTTCTGGAGTCTGGTCCAGCTGGGCAAACTGGTCTTCCAAGGCTGGACACAGTTTATGGGTGGAAACTACCTGCAGCAGGGATTCTGGCAGAGTACATCCAGTGCAAAGGTGAAGAACACTTTAGGATGGGTAAGTAAAATGTACCAAGATCATGTCAAATGCAGAGACAAAATCCTGGAGTAGATACATTTATGCTTTGTTGCTTTGTAATTGTGAATTCTACAAGGCCAAAGACTTCAAATCTGTACATATCTAGCTAAACCTGCTTATATTATAAGCCTTTAAACATCAGTTGTTGACCACGTCGGAGACTAAGTGGACTCAGCTGCGCCCAGAGTTGTTCAAGAAGTTTAGAAAGCAGGGGAGCCTTAATGACGCAATAGGAAGGACCACAGCCTGATTATACTATAATCCACTGTACTAGATGATACAGTTGATATTTAAATATTGTATTGGCAATATTTAGATACTGTATTAGCAATAAATCTGATCATAATCATCTACATAATCACCATGTCCTACTTCTCATGTCTGATAAGAGCATTTTCTTGATTACTCTGCTACAGGGACACACTACCAGTCCTGTCCTATGTGCTCACAGGATATGGGTGAATGAGGGGACTGACCTAAATCTGAAAAATTTTTATCCAGATAAGATCAGCTGAAGTTATATCACCATCAAAGACTGAAGGAAAGGGGAAGCTAGCCTACAGTTTATGGAAAGAACAAAAAAACAAAGCAAAAGACCTTTATTCACTCATAGGAAAGGGGAAAAAAAAGAAAGAAATTATCACATTGGAGGGGAAAAAAGTAGTCCTTGAAAAAGGAGCTGCATCTCCCTGCTAGCAACACACAAACCCTCCATCTCAAAACCTTTTAAGTATTTCCTGTTAATTTTTTTATGTGATTGTTTCCCATTTCCCACTGCATTTCAGCTGATTACACGTTAACTATTGCTATGTCCTATTAAAATCTGCTTTTATTCTCTTAATAAATTTGTATCTTGAAAGGCAAATGCCTGAGATGTCAAAAAGCAATGACTTGAGGTGATAACCAAAGCTTTCATGTTGACCAAAAAAAAAAAAAAAAAGAAAATGGAGTTGCAATATGAGGTCTCCAGAAACAGAGAAATGAGGAGTTAGGTGCTGGCATTGAGCAGTGCCATAATTTCACCTCTGGAACATTTGTTTGTGGTGTTTGTTTCACGAAGGCTGGAAGAAATCCTTCCAAGCTGTAACCAACAAGTAGATATAATTACCAGCCAATTACATGGCACAATTTGGTAACTAGATTTTGTCACAGTTTATTCAGTATGCAGTTGTGGAAAGTGGCCTGAAAATGTTTAAAATTGCCTTTATTGTTTCCCTGTCATCTCCAGCCTTACTTTTTTAAAATATCTATTAATATCACACCAGTAATCAGGCCTTGCAGTGGTGGAATCTAGTGCTGTACCAATGACAGTCAGCATTTATAAAAGTTTTCCTCTAATTTCACTATTACTACTCTTTGATCTTTTGTATTTTTAATTTTTGCAGACTTTTTGCTCTTCTATCACTTATGTCTCTTCAAATTGAAATGGTAGAAGAGTGAAATCCAAACTCCTTTGAAGTATGGGTTTTGTTTTTTCCTCTAGGTCTTCCTCTGAATCTGCAAGTTTTTGGTTTAAGCTTTGATTCCCGTGCTTCTTTAAGGCAAACAAAACCTGTGTCCTCTTTTCCCTAACAACGCTCTGAACTTATCTCCATAAGGTATTTCCAAACACTTCACTCATTCCCTCCTCCAGTATGAAACTCTGACCTAATATTTAAAGTCATGTGCACCCTTTTGAGCAAATCTGCTAAAGACAAAA